>JANHFL010007119.1:301319-330838 GCA_032468155.1 Oxyrhabdium leporinum | reverse complement strand
GGGGAATGGGGGGGGGGAGAGGGGGGGCGGGACAAAGGGATGAAAGGTGGCGGAAAAGAAGAAGTAACGGCCGGGTGGAAAAATACAGAAGAGAGAGAGAGAGAGAGAAGAAAGGGAGAAAAAAGGACTGAGTGATAGATTGGAAATGTTCCAGCTGTTCTGAGTTTGAGCAAACATCTGGGCACGGAGAAGCTTTTGTCCATGTAATTCTTAAGTTTTTATCTCCTCGATTCTCAGGCTTTCCCACGCAGAACAACCTTTATCTCCTCAGTTCTCACAGGGATATCTCTGAGGTTAGCCCCCAGATGGGAATAAGGAAATGCTGGTCTTGGTTTAAGAAGGTGCCAATCTTTCGGAATGGGGGTGGGGAGTTCCCATCTTTACATCTCCATTCATCACAAGTCCATACACTGGTTTTATAGTTGCCAGCAACATTATTCCTGGGCATACTAGAGACTTGCTTATGTATATATCACCTGTTTCTCAACCTCAGGAACTTTTAAAATGCGTGGACTTCAATTCCCAGAATTCAACAGCCAGCTTTTAAGTTACTTTAATTATGGACTTCAACTCCCAGAATCCTCCAGCTAGCATACTTGCTAGGGAATTCTGGGAGTTGAAGTCTACACATGAAGTGCTGAGATTGAGAAACACCGATTTAAATCACTAACCCTCTATGTAAACTGGTTTTAAAGAGTTTGAAAGCAAATTCTAGGAAATAAAATATTTTGAGACCAGATATTATACTGGCTTTGAATAACTTCAGTGATTTGCAGTTTTAAGTACAATTCAAAGATGTACAGTACTCTGATTCATACACAAAAAATAATTTATAAATACTAAATATGCATGTCAACAATGTATCTTCATTATATAGTAAGCTATAATAGAGATTGATTGTGACTTACTGTGGACAAGGGAAACAGCATAGAATTACAGTATGATATATTGTGCCTTCCTTGTTAAGCCATATTAACAAGTCATTTTAGACATGCTAAGCAAAGTATGACGACCACTTCAGTCCAAAACAGCCAACTTTTGCTGACCTTTGCAGCAAAGGATATATGTGGACGGGACTAAAACAAAGTCAAGGTAGCCATAACAGTGCCATCAAAATATTGGCTCTTTTTATATTCATTGCATATGTGGCCTAGATAAGAGGAACACAACTTCAGTTCTGGACTATTGGTTGACTTTCTATTGGGGACTTTTTTAACCCGCTCCCCCCCCCCAAATAGAAGTACCTGCCTTACTATGAACTTTATGAACCCTAGTTAACCAGGCTGATTATGACAAGCAACTAGTATGTGTTCCTCCACAAATATAACACAAAAGTGGAAAGTGAACCAAGCTGTCCACATACAGCAAATCATAATAGATAACACCTGTTTAACCAAGGTGGAGAATAGTTATGTTAGTAATGTAGACATTTATAATTTAGTACTTAGGTTTATATCATAGGCTGAGAGATAAATTAGATGGGCAGATCTACAGATAAGATCTACAGATAGATCTAAATGAACAGAGTAATGAGTACCGGTAATACAAAAACACCTTTGCCTAATTGGCTTCCAGGATGTGGACAGAATTTTACTCCTCATGTCTAGATTGTTGGTGATTGTGTTTTCATACTGGAAATCAGTATGGTGTAGTGGTTGAATTACTGGATTAAAATAACGAAGACCCAGGTATAAGCCTATCCTAGCCATGGAAACACTGAGTGACTTTAGGCCAGCCATAACTCTCAGCCCAACTGACCTCACAGGCTTTTTGTTAAGAAAAATGGAGGAGGATGTACATTATTTTGAGTTACTGGAGGAAAGATAGGATATAAATCTAATAAATATTATCAAGTCCATTACCTAAGATATTATGCTCGATTGGTTTAGCTTGAAGAATAAATTGATAGTATTTATTTTTTCAGTTTGTAAGGTTATGGTTGTAAGGTCTTTGTCCTGAACAGAAGAAATTTTAGGGCTTTTCTAAAATTATTCTTCAATATATATTTGCACCAATGACTCTTGAGGAGGTAGACATGGTTCTATGTGCTATCAGTTGAGCCACTTGTTTTCTGAACCCAGGCCCCTCCAAGATTGTGAAAATGCCCTGGGAGATGATCTGCATTTGGGCTCATCCTGTAGTGACAGCCTCTTTGAAGAAGGGCGTGGTGGTGCAACTTTTCCTGAAGAGACTGTCCTTGGGCCCATGGTTTTTGATAACTATCATCCTGTCTCCAAACTTCCATTTTTAGGGAAGGTTGTTGAGCAGGTGGGCTGCGACACCCTAAGGGAATAGATTTTCTGAACCCATTTCAGTTAGTTTCACAGTGGATTTAATACATAGACAGTCTTGATCATGCTAGATTATCTGTGGTGAGCTGGAAAGAGTGGATGTACCCATCCCTGTGCTCCTTCCTTGATCTCTCAGCAGCTTTCATTCCATCAACTACCATATCTTTCTGTGTTGACTTCAGTGACTTTTACAGTGGCTTTTACAGTGATTCTCTTCCATCCTCCAAGGTTACCCTGTCCGTGGTTACTGGTAGAATATCCTCAGAACTATGTGGCCCAGACATCCATAGCCACTCAATCTTCTAGGATTGAATCGGAGATGATTGCTCTTTATCAAAACCTGCAGAGCCTCCAGGCATTAGGAAAGGACCACAACAGCCTCACTTAGCCTGTTTGGTGTCAAAATATAATTGGGTATTGTCATCATATTGTTGATACTGAAGTCCAAATTGGCAAATGATCTCACCCAGCAGTTTCATGTAGGAGGGGAAAGACAGTTGAGTCTATGGTACTCCACAAAGGAGAGGCCTAGTCACCACACAACTTGATTACTACTGTATACCCTACATAGGATTGTCCTTGAAGACCACCTGGAATCTTCAACTGAGCAGAACACAGAGACATGGACATCCTTGCTTGGTGTGCTGCACTGATTATCAGTGTGCTTCTGGTGTGACTCAAGGTGCCGATTATGGCTTATAAAGCCCTTCATGGCATAGCGCCTGGTTATTGAGGAGCCACCGGTCTCCTGTGATACCAGCCCTGCCAGTTTGATCTGACAGGTTGGCTTGTTCCAGATTTGTTTGAACAAATGATGCCATCCATCCAGACCTTAGTTTACCTTCTGAAATAAGGGTCCTCCAGAGAACCAGATGATAACATTCCAGTCGGCCTTAAAGACCTGGCTCTTCTTCCAGACTTTAGGCTAGAAGGACTAAAGCCCCTTGTAGTGTGATTATATGTCCCGTTAGCTGGATTCATCATTTTATTCATGGTTTATTTTATCTGAATTTCATATTGCAATTTGTTTTTTTATGCTGTGAGCTAGCCAGTGTCAAATTGTATCCAAGTTGAATACAGTACAATACATAATTATTTTAATTAAAGAAACCCCAACTATTAAAGGAACGTCTCTTTAAGTGTGCATAATTTATGCTATCATCGGAGGCCCAGTTATATCACAACATTGTTTCTTAAAGACTTGTGTACTCAAGAAAGGTCTCTTCAGTATGATCATCTTAATCACAAACTTTCTTTCTGAGATAGATAAGACTGCCTCTTCCTTGTTCTCTTTCAATAGCTAGTTGGGATTATGAACATTTCAACAATCTGTGATTAGATCATTTAACATCACTCTGACATTTGACTGCATGTTTTTTAATCCTCTGTTTCTTGGTTTTATATTAAGCTTTAATTGATCTCTTTAGGTAGAGGGCATAATTTATGTTAAATGATTGAACATAAGTTGAATAAGTTTATAAATGCAAATGTGGGAAGGCTTGTAAATCTGTATGTAAATATTATCATGCTTTTGTTTTACACTGTCCTTTCCTTCTGCTTATGCACGAATACCAGAAGGGACTGTTAGTCCTTGAAAGAATAATTGCAGTTCTGTATGCCCTGACTTTCAGTGACCTTTGTCCTGTCTTTAAAAGGGACACAGCTGTGCAGTGCTAAGATGATTTTTAAAAAACACAGCTGAATACTACAGAGTCCTTGAGATATTATATTTATCTACACAGGAGCCCAGGATAGGAGGTGTGAGATTAGCATTAGAAGTTTGAATTGCAAGTGGAATATAGTGTCTATCTTTGAACAGAAGAAATACAGAAGTGTAGAAAAGGTGGCTTCTCACTTTAGGACAATGGTAGGTTGACCAGAAGAGATAATTGGTGAAAGAACAAGCAAAGATGCCTAAAGCCTGCTTGATTATAGTAAATTTTCATTTGTAATAATTGATTTTATAATGACTGTTTTTATATATATTTGTTGTTTTTATTAATTGTGGTACAGTGCCCAGAGTCCCTTCTGTGAAATGGCCAGCCATATAAATGTAAGACAGACAGACTGACAGCCATTTAAGTTTTCTCTTGAAGATTAGGATTTTAGATTTGTCCCAATATATTTCAAGGGAATTTTGCTTCCCATAATCAGTAAAGGGCTTAGAAGGTATCTGAGTCTCAGTCTTGAATGAGAAGGTAAAACTATATTATCAGCATGCAAAATCAAGCATAGTATTCTACAACCAAGGGAAGGGAAGTGGCCTTTGATGCATTCTAGAAATGATGGCAGATCATTAAGATGTTAAATAGCATTGAGGTGAAAATGCAGCCCTGGCATGCATCCTCATTCATAGGAATAATGTTTCTAAGATCACCATCATTACAACATCTTATTTGCAATTAACTATTTTTGTACAGAGCTTTGTCTTTGTGCAGAGATTAAGAGGACTAATCTCTTTTCAATAGCATTTTGTTGAGCCTTTGCCAGACTTTGGATTTAGGGGAAGTCAAATATAGCCCTCAGGCCCATAAACGTAGCAATTCCTCTACAGAGGGACTGGAATATTTTTTCTGCAATGTGAGATGGCCAGAGATCCAGAGTGGAGTGGCATTTCCTGAAGGCAGTTTGGGCTTTTGTAATTAATGATCTTTTTTCCAGAAATGATGTTAATTTATTATTTAGAAATCTGGACACAGCTTCCTATATTAAACAATAAATTTATAGTCTATAGTTTGCAGCATTCATTGGAGACCCTTTTCTGTAGATTGGGCATATTGTAGCTCAGTTCCATTCTGGAGGTACTTTTGTATCCCTGAGTTGTAACAATTGTAAATAGCGTGGCAAGTCAAAATATTAATAGATCAGTTTTTGCCTGGTAAAATCAAGGGAAATATAGAGTGAACGCCCAGGAGCTTTCTGTAATCTAAAATGTTGAATAAAGAAACAGATACCAGTTTCAGTTACAAGAACTCAAAGGAGAGAATTTATAGTATTACAATCTTTGTGGTTGGTATCCAAAGTCTTCTCGAAAACAATAAGAGTTTGGAAATAGACTTGCAAACAAATATTGCAGTTCACAGCAGGAATGATTATTCAAAGAGGCATCAAGTAATTCGTACCAGGTGACCTTTTTCGATATTTTCAATGTTATCAAATTCTTATAATCATTTTTTAAATTAAAAACAACTCAGTGGAAGATTAGGAGGATTGTATAAATGATATGAAATGTAGGTTTCTCTTAACTGCCTTCTAAAAAAAGAGACAAGCTTGTATGGTTTATTACCTACCCACTTCATTTTTCTGTTTGTTGTTGGGTTATAAATATTAGATCCTTCAAGCCATAAACTTTTAATTAGAAAAGAGGGTTTATCATAACCTTCATGAGAATTTCCATTCTCAGTTGTTATTAATTTAAGGGGATTTAAATGGGTCAGCATAAGCTCATCCAGACCTGGCAACCATTTAAGTTTGACTACATTTTGTCGGTGCTAGTTACATTACTAAGGTAAATCTATTTAGTTATTGTTAGAGCATAGCTAGGATTTAAAAGATATGTTCGTAGAGGCTAATGATCTATGTCAGTTTAAAAAATTGAACTAAAGTCCTGGCAGTTTTGGATGTCAGGCAGTTATCTAGAACCTCTTGAATTTGTAGGTGATTGCAGAGTTACCCTGTGGTACGATGGGCAGCCACGCTGGCACAGTGGTTAGAGTGCAGTACTGCAGGCTACTTCTGCTGCCTGCTGGCTGCCCGCAATTTGGCAACTTGAATCTCACCAGGCTCAAGGTTGACTCAGCCTTCCATCCTTCCGAGGTGGGTAAAATGAGGACCCAGATTGTTGGGGCAGTATGCTGACTCTGTAAAACCACTTAGAGAGGGCTGTAAAGCACTGTAAAGCGGTATATAAGTCTAAGTGCTAAGCCAATAAGAAACAAAGAAAAAGAGAGAGAGAGAGAAACAGAGAAAGACAGATAAAACTTAGAATCATGTTGTTTAATGTATACAGATGTAACTTATTGGCTAGATAGACTGGACCAACAACCCCAAAAAATCATGCAGTGGTCTTGAAAGTGACCAAGAATAGCCTTCAATGGTAAGAAAAATATGTTTCTCTACCCTCTGTCAAAACAATGCACTATTAGTGAAAAGCTTTCTCTGTTGGTGCTTTCCCCACTCCATTCTTTCAATTTAAATGGAAGAGGCATGACCAGTATACAGTACTTAGCTTCACCCCCACCCCCACCACTTCTTGTGTGCTTATGCATAAATTTCACACTTACAATGGCATTTAAGGAAGCCTAAATCTCTCAAAGGACAGCATGTCCTGTATGAGCACACATTGTTACAGAGAAGGACCAATCCAGTACTTTGCAATTCAAAAATTTCCTTGCTATGGCAGAAAATTATCAACTGTAGCAATCTCACAAATCTGGTCAGTGTGCAAAGAGATAAGGCGACATTTTGTTGAAAGCATCTTTTGGGGGTGATTTACAATTGACCTCAATTCTTTTGGGGAAGTTGCTTTTTTCCCCTTCATATGGTGTCTGCAGTGCCTCTCATGGTTGAATTCTGATTTTAATGAGCAAGGAAGATTGTAATAGGATTGCTGGCAAATCCTATCTTGTTAACATTTCTCCTATTTGTTGAGATCAAGCCATTCAGTATAGTTTGGTAAGATAAAGGCTCAATCAAGTTGAGTCAACTCCTAATGTTTACTAAACTCATCAGTGGAGTCCTTTCAGCAGCTTTATCAAAATATTTCACAGCTGCTTTCTTTCAGGATTTTTAAAATTTCCATTTCTTGCCTCCAGGTCTAGAATACCCTGGTAGACTCCATTCTACGTTCTCACCTGACTTGATCCTGCTTGTACTCAGGTTGCAACAGGTTAGTATTAGAGCCAGAGACAAAAATTCATAGTGTGTGTCTCTTTGTTGATAGATTAACAAAAAAAGAACAGCTTCACCCAATGACAATTTAGTATCCATTTAGTACATCTTACTTGAATAATTGCTTGCGGCTATTGTAATAATCCTGCTAAAGAACCATTAAAAGGCTCAATCCAGATATTATTCAAAAACAGCAAGCTCATTGTTATAGATATATACATTTTGAGTTACTCCCCACTATTTTGCATTGTCCATAACCACAGTATTTCAGACACCGAGCATAATACAGCAAAGTTGTGCTGAAAGAATGAAATAGTTAACATCTGCTTTGTCTTCACTTCGATTTGATTCTGATCTGCATCCAGAGAGACTCTTGAAAATACCAAATCGGTAGCATGAAGATAAGCTTTGCTTCACAGGATTCACAGAGACCTTGATTGCAGCCCTTTGTAAACATAAATCTTCCTCTCGTCCCTGATTATCATGATCATTTTGCTGAATAAGCCTTGTTAAGAATGTTAGTCAGAGACAAACTGAGGAGGAGATTTCTTCAAGAAGAGAAGGAAAAATTAAAGCAACCTTTCCCCCCCTTCGTTTAATCCAGAAAAATCTGAAATCTGTGAGTTAATGCCCAGACCAGACCTAGCAATGCCATTTTGTACTATTAAAACAGTTTGATTAGAATAGAGCTAGGAAACTTTACACTTATCAGCTATTTTAAATTTAAACTCCCACTAGCTCAGGCCAGCATGGCCAATGCAAGGCATTGTGGAAATTGTCCTATTTCATTATTACTGATTTATAGTAGTCTTTCCCAATCAGAGGCCCTCCAGCTGCACCGAACAACAGAATCCTTGCTGACGGCTTGCTATAGCTGAGTGCTGTAGGCTGGGGGAGACTGAGTTAAATAAAGTACAGTATTTATGGAATGTATAAATGTTGAAAATCAAACCAATTGCTACTGACAGCTACTTAATTGATTCAGGCTCCTACATTAGTGGGGAAAATGTGAATTGCTAAGCCTAATAACAGCAAAGACAAATTCTTCCCCTTTTTATGAGATATTGAAACATTTCAGATCAAAGCAGAATTTCAAGGAGAAGGTTAGGAAGGGTGCTTAGGAGGGCCCAGTAGGTGTAGATCGGGAAATGTGTACAGGGGAATGTAGGGTGACTAGGCTGATGGTGACTGGGTTGGGCTGGCTTTGACTTCTGGGCATTTCTGGGGCTGCATGCCGTCCCTCAAGGCAGGGTGCAGGGCAGCCCAAAAGGCAGAAATGGGAAAAGATAAATAGATGGAAGGAGTTGGAGGCAGTTGGTTATTGTTCTGAAGCTCGGGGCTGGGGAGAACCAAATCCTGATTAGCTTGGATGAGGTTGGATCCTCAGCTAACGACTCATAAGATTCGCTTAACGATGGCAACAAGGATTGTCCAGATTGCAATCACTAAATGATGTGGTCAAATGATGTCTTGCTTCATGGCCGCATTTCTTACGACTGAAATTCTGATCCCAGTTGTGGTTGTAAGTCAAAAGATTACCTTGCTGTTTTAAAGCAAAGTTTCTAATGTAGATTAATTCCAGTTCAAGTAATAAGATCTGCTATCAAGTGTCTACAAAAGCCAAGCTGGAATACTT
The DNA here is from genome assembly GCA_032468155.1 of Oxyrhabdium leporinum. Taxonomy (NCBI): domain Eukaryota; kingdom Metazoa; phylum Chordata; class Lepidosauria; order Squamata; family Cyclocoridae; genus Oxyrhabdium; species Oxyrhabdium leporinum. The sequence continues at coordinate 322,021 of JANHFL010007119.1, read as the reverse complement.
GGTATAAGGTATGCCCTGCACCTTATGCAGGAGAAGTGCCCAGTAGGTTCCGATAAAATTTCTCCAGAGATAGAAGAGAAGGCAAAGAAACAAAGAAGAAGGGGTCATACAAGGGCATAGAGATGCCTGTTCAGGAAAGTATTTGATCTTTCAGTCAATAGTAAAAAATAAAGAAATGAAGGACTATCTTTTCAGAAGTGGTTTCTTCCAGAGGAATGCACACTGTGAATCTTAGGTTATGTTAGCCTGTTTGATGCATTAGTTTCACTGTGCAATAAAGATGAGTTTGATTCTCACTGGTTACACATCAACTGCTACTATACCTATACTACAAGCATGTATTAGTTTCATGTCAGCTTAACATTTACAGTTTCTCTTAAAGAATCCTGACAACCGCAGTTTGGAATGGGTTCTGAGAAAGTCCCCTTTTAGAGAATATACTTAGTTGCAAGATCAAATATGGGTCTGTCACCGGGACTACAGGTTTACTCTTCTGAGCTTTCAGACTCATGCTGGAATCCATCTTCAGAGAACTTCTCTCTCATGGAATATGTGCTTTGGGCTATTCTGCGAGTTGTATTTATGTGATGCCTTCCTATTGGTTGATTGATATGTTGAGGGCTGGCTATTGGCTGTTGTTTCCTTGTCTGCTAAGTGCTTGATAAGCTGATGGTAAATCAGCACTCCTGTTGGGGCCCATTTCCCAGGCTTCAATTATTTCCCTGGCTATCTTTGTACCTTCATGGCCAACAATCTTAGCAGCTGCAAAATTGAATGTGTGTCCTTGTTCATTGCAATATGAGGTACCAATGAATACAGGTAGTCCTCGACTTAACAGCCATTTGTTTAGTGACCATTTGAAGTTACAACAGCACTGAAAAAAGTGACTTTTGATTCCTTTTCACACTTACGACCATTGCAGCATCCCTGTGGTCACAGGATGAAAATTCAGGCTCTTAGCAACCAGCATTTTTGGTTGCATTGTCCTGGGGTCATCTGAAACCTTCCCAGCTGACATTTGATAAGTAAAGTCAATGAGGCAAACTAGATTCACTTAACAAACTGCGTTGGTTCGCTTAACAATTGTGGCAAAAAGTCATGAAACGGGACAAAACTCACTGAACTGCCTTGCTGAGAAAAAAAAAATTTGAGCTCAATTGTGGTTGTAAGTTGAGGACTACCTGTAAAACCAACCGAAGATCTAATAAAAATAATTTAGTATGTAGGGCTACAGCAGCCAGAATTCCCAGCTGGCATATAGTTCATGGATGGCAACAGAATTCTCTCCTCTGACGGAAGAGAATGGATTCTAGTAAACCCTGACTCCCCTCTGTTTCAGCTATGTTTTATTTCACCAGAACTCAGGTCACAGCTCTTTACATTTAAGGAGAAGCAAACTCTCCTCCCAACCCCCCATAATCCTAATAACAACATATTCGTGTTGCTGTAGTGTAAAGCTATGAAAATACCCATTTCCCAGTTCTTTAGTGAAACAAAGCTGTGAAAATATGGCTTACCCATAGATCAGTTATGCACAATGTAAGTCAGTAGGAATGGCTAACACAAAAACCATGTTTAAAAAAACTAAATGAGATGGAAAACAACTAAAGATGGAACTGGTATCAGCTTTGCTTGCAAAGAAAAATATTAGGATCACTGACAAGCTCTATAGTATATGAAGAAATGTGTGTCACTTTGGGGCTATGCCAAGTGAAAACTCTCTAGATTAAAAATGCTGAGAAAAGACTACTTCTTAATCAAATCCACCTTTTTTACTCATTTCTACCAGCAAGGTTATGGAACCCCATCAAACTTTGGAGCTAATAACCAAGATGGATGGAGAGAGGGAGGCATGTTGTTGATGATGTCATAAAATGGCTTCTGTAGTAGGCATGTCTAGTCATAAAGCACACTAGATAATAAGCATCAGCCCTTTGAGATAGGCCAGATCAGGAAACATACACAATAGGAACTCTATTTTTATAGGGTACGATAACCAAACGTTGATAGCCAGAGCTTCTCTTTCTTTCCTTTTTATAACAAAGAGATTCAGGACAGGATAGTCTTATGTTTTGTCCTTGAGCTCTCCTGTCTTTCTGGGCAATTTTTTTTAAATCTCCCTACCTTTTTCCAAATGATCTCTATTCTCCACTAGAGCAAGGTTATCTTGCCCTTCTGCCAGTCTTCCAGATTGCTCTTTACTGTTCTATCCCATATTACCTTTCTCTGTTTTGGGAGTGGGAGGGCACATTTTCAAACAAAAGCTACCATTTAATTTTTTCAAAGAACCCTATGATAGAGGAAGTCCTTCACTTACCATTTGTTTAATGAACACTCAAAATTATGAAAGCGCTGGGAAAAGTTATGTACAACCAGTCCTTGCAACCATCATAGAATTCCCCATGGTCACATGATCAAAATTTGGGCATATGGCAACTGGTAAGTATTTACAATGGTTTCAATGTCCCAGAGTAACATGATTGCTATCACAACCTTCCCAGAGGGCTTCTAGCAAGCAAGGTCAGTGGAGAAAGTTGGATTCACTTAACAACCCTGATGGTTTGCTTAATTACCATGGCAATAAAAGGCCAAAAAAATCTAGGGCAACTCACTTAACAAATTTTTAGAGAATGGAAGTTCCAATCTCAGTTGTGATCATAGGTTGAGGACTATATAAGTTCTCCTGATTATTAGCTCAAATGTTACATGGCTGATAAAGAAGCACAGATGTCTCATCTTTGTAAAAAAAAAATGAATATAATGCCTGCCTAAAAAGGCTCAGAAAACTACCAGTAGTTCCAATTCTTACCGGCCAGACATACCAGCTGTCTATTTTTTCCTTTAGGACATTTTCCAAATACTCTTATACTAGTCTAAGAAACAGGTTCTGTGGGCGTGTAACCAAAGTGAAGTGTCTTTATACAAATTGCTTCCAACCAGTCTGGAGTAACTTCCTGTTCCCTGAGGGCTGTTGGGACACAGTGGGTGGATATGAGCCTTGTCAGCTTTCCCTATTTCATTCAGTGGTTGCATGGATAAATAAGCGTTCTAATCTAAATTTATATTATTTTATCAAATGTCATAGAAATCACTAAGTTATTTCTAATTATTGGCTTACTCCAATGCTCCTGAAGGTAGCTTCCCCCCAGAGGTCTGCTCAAGGCATTTTGCTGTCTGATTTATCTGATTCACCACAGAATTTTAAAATAATTAACAAAATATTTGGCAAGCTCCCAAAATCTCAATGATAGAACTTGACCCAGGTGTGCACTGCATCATACCAGATGGTCAATTAAATACTATGCTTGTTTACTTAGGCAACTGAATAAAATGTACATATAATTGCAGTCTTAGATGTAATGTCTGTAGAGGTACTGCAGCAACATCACTTAAGATTCATGCTACCTTTCCATCTGCTTTCCTTGAAGCGTTATCTTAACTCCTGCCAGTGTCATGTTGACCTACTTGAACTTCTCAGAACTTCTACTTGTCTGAGAAAACAAATGATAAGGACAAAGTTTGAGGAGGTTCGATAATTTTGCTGATAGAAATGAGTAAAAAGGGAATTTAATTAAGAAGTAGTGTTTTCTCAGCATTTTTAATCTAGAGAGATTTCCCTTGGCATAGCCCCAAAGTAACAAACTTTTCTTCCTATAGTATAGTTTGTCAGTGATCCTAATATTTTTCTTTGCATGATAAACCGAGCTGTTTGTCTGTTTGGGGGTAGAGGAGGCAATCAAGCAGGATTTATTTGTTTGTTTGTTTGTTTGTTTATTCACTCAGTTTACCCACTCACAGAAAGCAGTTCTGGGCAGTGTACAACAATCCAATAAACAGTAGAAATACAGATAATCCTCAAGTTATGATGGTTCACTTAGCAACTGTTTGAAGTTACGACATAAACACATACACACACACCCCAAAAATACTTACGACACAGTCCCAAAGTTACAGATGGTGCAGCACCATGGCAGTCGTTCACCCTTACAAATGACCGCAGCGGCACTGCAACATTCACCCTGCCTATTCTCCCCCCTCCCCTTTCCCCTGCTGGGTCCCCACAGGCACTGTGCTTTGAAGACTCACCTACCTTGCGAAGATCTATTGTACTGTCTCCTCTCTGGTGCAATTTCTTTGTCTGCTTTGTTGCTTCAGGTCCTTGGTGCATTCGCAGAGACGGGTCTAAAATACCGCGAGATCAGCACGAGATCTCGTGCTACTGATCTTGCGTGATCTCGCACTACTTTAGGACTCTGTTCTCTGCAAATTGAGGCCTGGATGAGATCTGCAGCAAAAGACTTTGCAAATGGAGGGAAGGCTTAAGTTCTTCAGGCCTTCCCGCCATTAGCTGTTTTCTTGCCGGAGACTGCACCCCTGTAGGTTCCGGTCGTCTTTGCAAAAAGCTTTTGCCAGGAAAAACGGAGCCCATGAGGGGCCAGAGCATCCCTCCTGGGCTCCGTTCTTGCCAGCAAAGGCTTTTTGCAATGGCTTGCCAAAGCCAACAGGGAGATTGCGTCCCTCTAAGCTTCGGTCATCTTTGTAAAAAGCCCTTGCATTGAAAACGGTTTCGGCAGTAGGGACTTTTTGCAAAGACGATCAGATCCTAGAGAAAGATTGCACGCCAAGCAGGACGCGCTCGTCCCAGTCTCTTCTCTGCTCTCACCAGTCCACTTTTGGAGCACCGGGAGCAGGCATAGAAATCGTGGCTGAGAGGAGACAACTCGCTAGATCTTCACAAGTACCATATTTTTCGGAGTATAAGACACTCTGAAGTACAAGATGTATCTAGCTTTTGGAGACGAAAACAAGGGGGGGAAAAATCTGCCTCTGCCTCCCAGCAATTTGCCTCCTTGCAACAAACAGCAAACAGCCTGATTAGCACAAGCAGCTGATTGTCGGTTGGATCGGCCTCCCTACAATCAGCTGCTTCAGGCTGTAGGGATTGCCATTGCCTATTGCCACCTCCGCACTCCCCATTTTACGCCCATTCTGATCCCCGCCGCCCAGAACGGGCTGAAAATGGGGCGTGCGGAGGCCGAAAACAGGGCGTGCAGAGGCTGAAAACAGGATGCAGAGGCTGAAAATGGGGTACGCGGAGGCTGCAATAGGCAATGGCAATCCCTGCAGCCTGAAACAGCTGGTCGGGAGACAGATCCAACCGACAATCAGCTGCTTGTGTTAACCAGGCTGTGCTGAAGCTGACCAGGCTGTTTGCTATTTGTTGCAAGGAGGCAAATTGCCTGGAGGCAGAGGCCAAAGGGTGTGGGCCGGCGAGGCTTCGACAACATTTGCTGTATAAGACGCACAGATATTTCCACCCACCCTTTTTTTTTTTGGGGGGGGGGGTAAGTGTGTCTTATGCACCAAAAAATACGGTAAGTGAGACTTGGTGCGTTGGGGGGGAGTAATTGTGGGGAGCATGAGGTATCTCAGTAGGTCAGAAGAGGCTTTGGGTGGCCTGTTCCATCACTGCTCCCCCCCCATGGCCTTTCCCACCCTGAGATACCTCGTGCACTTAATGACCCTTGCATTCGATTAGAAGATGCATGGGAGATAGGGAGTTTTCACATTCCCTTTCGTGATTCATTCCAATGAATCCCTGGGTTGCGAATGTAATTGGCAGACTCCATTATATTCGTAACTTGAGGATTACCTGTATAAAGATACCCTTATTCTGGCAAAAATGTGCAAGCAAGACAGGTGCATTATTCCTGATTGAAGTTTTTCCTCCTCCTCTTTTTTCATTAACATAATGATTGTAGGCACTATAATAGCAACAGGCTAATTATTAAGGTGAGGAGCAAAAATAGAGTTTGTGTTTAGGACTGCACATTTGATGTAATTGTAAAGTTTAATTGAAATCAGCACTTCCATTGTTCTATCCAACCTTCCTTCCCATTAGAGTAATAAATACTGCACATGAGGTATGTTAAATATATTCATTATTTCACCAAACGGCTCATAACCTAACTGAGATAAATATAATAAATTGGCTTTAAAAGTCACCATGTTAAATAATAGTAATACACAAATGCACAAGGCCTTAGGCAATACGATAGTTAGGAATTTATCACCTTCTAAACCCCATCTTTTTTTTCTCTAAACCTTCTCAGTATCTGATATTCTGCTGCTATTGTACTTTATGTAGGGTTAGGGTTACATTAGGTAACATATTTATGAACTCTGGCTGAAATAGGGTTTTCCCTTTCAACACATATTAATTAACTTAGGGCAGCCAGGTCTAGGTTGTAAAAAAATATTTATAAGATGTATATGACTGCCTGTCTTGTTACACAACTCTGGCGGCTAACAGCAATAATTAAAAAAAAACACAATAAAATAATCAAACAATAAAATAATCAAACAAACAAGAAAAACGCAGCACCAAATCCGACAACTACATTGAACATTCATCCAACTACAGTATATGGTCCCCCATGTTCCAAATATGCTGTTTTAGTGCCTAGAAAAACCCCCTGCTCTTAACAGCTTTCTGGAAAGGTAGGAGGGTAGGGGCCTGCTAGAGAGCTCAAGAGAGTGGATGTTCCCCAGGACAGAGGCCTCTGCAGGAAAGGCATACTTCCGAGGTCCCACTAAATGGCAGCAATTTGAAAGAAGGGGCCTGGAGCAGGCCCACTCTATCTGACATAGTGGGGCAAGAGGTAGTCTGGCAGCCACTCTTGCCGTATGCCATATAGTGGGGCTTTAAATGTAATAACCCAACACCTTGAATTGCACCCAGAAAGAAACTGAGAGCCAGTTTAGCTTGCACAGTAATGGTGTAATATGGTGAACCGAGAGATGTCAACTATTGCACAAGCTAGTATATTCTGGACCAGTATATATATATATATATGTGTCTAGTGTATACACATACACACACACACACACACACACACAAAAGAGCAAAGCCTCTGCCCCATCAGAACTCCTTAAGCAGGAGTTGGGAGTCCAGACAATTCCCAAATTGTGCACTATCTTCTCATTATTTGTCTGGAGAAGTAGTGTTATGCCACCAAGAGTTAAAGATGACACATCACCAGACTTGGGAGGAGGGGGAATCCCAAAGCTCTCCATCTTGTTAAAGTTGAGTCAAAGTTCGTTCCTCCTCACCCAGATAGCTTCTAGGCACTGGATCATCACTGAAATAACATTATCTGTTTGGCTGGAAATATATTGCTGGATATCGTTAGCCTACTGATGCCAGTGAATGACTGTTAAACGATAGCAATAAGTTAGAAATGTTGGTTTCCCTGTTTAACCATTTGCTGCCATCTCATAGCTGATCTGATATTTGCGGCCCAGATCAGATTTAGCTTTAAATAAACTCATTGATACCATCAGGATGTCAAGGTTATCATCAACAGTAGCCAGTATTAAATAATATGATAGTTTCTACATATTCTCTCTAAACTGCATCCTTCCAATCTTGCAGTCCCTCCATCTGCTATGTCTATACACATTTAAGGTAGAGTTTTATGCATCAAACACCGTGTTTCTCAACCTTGGCAGTTTGAAGATGTGTGGACTTTAGCCCCCTGAATTCCCCAACCACTGTGGATTTCTGGGAGTTGAAATCCACACATTTTTAGGTTGCCATGGTTAAGAAACACTGGTCTAACTCATGAAGTGTTATCCATAGACACTTAGAAGAAACAAACAGAAAGCTGACTTATTGTAAACTGAAACAGCACATTCAGTGCAGGCAGTTCTTGCTTAACCAGCTCTTGCTCGATGATTATTCAAAGTTACGATGGTACTAAACAAGTGGCATTTATGACTAGTCCTCAACGTTCTGGCCATTCCAGCATTCTTGTGGTAACATGATCACAATTTGGTGCTTGCAATCAGTTTATACTTACAATGGTTGTGGTGTCCCACAGTCATGTGATTGCCATTTGCAGCCTTCTCTGCCAACAAGCAAAGCCAATGGAGAAACCGGCAGGGTAGGTTGAAAGTTGCTCCTGTAAATTGCTTGGACTCTCACTACTTTTTCTTTTGAGGAGCCCAGCTACAAAGTACAAGACCCCAGGGATCTTGTATTCTGTACAGGTAGCCCTCGACTTACAACAGTTCACTTAATGACCATTTGAATGGCACTGAAAAAGTGACTTTGGACCATTTTTCACACTTATGACCATTGCAGCATCCCTATGGTCACTTGATTTATATTTGGATGTTTGACAACTGACTCATATTTATGATGGTTGCAGTGTCCCGGGTCTTGTGATCACCTTCTGCAATCTTTTGACGAGCAAAGTCAGTGGGGAAACCTGATTCACTTAACAACCATATTACTAATTTAACAACTCCAGTGATTGAATTAACAAATGTGGCAAGAAAAGTCATAAAATGGAGCAAAGTTCACGTAATAAATTTCTCACTTAGCAACATAAATTTTGGGCTCAATTGTGATCGTAAGTTGAGAACTATCTGTAGTGCATCTGCACACAGGCATCACCTCCCCACCCACAGCAGATGCCATCCTCAGCCCTGCCACACTCACTTAACGATCTGCAACCCTTGCTTAATGAAAGCAATGGGGATTGATGGGATTGATGTTCTAAGCCAGGGGTGCTTAGATCTGGCCCACGGGGCTGCCCTGGAAGTAGTGAAGGACCAGCCTGCAGTGCCTCTGCCAGCAAAAATGGAGCTCGGAAAGGGGATGGGCGGCCCTCCTGTGCTCCGTTTTTGCTGGCAGAGGATTGCAGGAGGCCGTCGCAGCCGAAAATGGAGCTCAGGAACCTGTTTTCGCTGGCAGAGCGCTCAGACCACCACAGGCACCCCAACACAAGTGTTGTCGAACAGGCCACGCCCACTCTGGGCTCCCCAAGGTCAAACACAACCCTGATGCAGCCCTCAATGAAATCAAGTTTGACACCCCTGTTCTAAGCCATGCATTGCTTAGCAGTGGGAAATCTAGTCCTAATTATTGTTAAGTAAGAAATACCTGTGTGATCTTTATTAAAGAGCCTGCTACGTATTCTTAAAAATAAAAAAGATGGGTTGTTTGTTTAGTGATTGCTTTAGAAATATAAGTAGCCCTTAATGTCAATTGAGTTTAGAATAGCCATCACCAAAGGATGTAGTTCTAAAGCACAACTGCATCACTTAGCAAAGCAATCCCCTGGTTGTTACAGTAGGTGAGGCAGCTTCCTGCTGATTTCCCACTAGTGGGGAAGCTGTCAGGAAGTTTCAAGTCTCAAACCAGCAAGCAGGTAAGTGCCTGCTGCTGAGTGGGGAGGAAGCGAAGGGGTGCACGGAGCTATAGGAAAAGTCAGGGAGAGTATAGAAAGCTATGAGAGAGGGCACACAATTGTGCAAGGGGATATGTGAGAAACAAAGCTTGGTTTGGAGACTGCACAGGGGTGCAAAGGAAGGTGTGCAAGGGTGCAGCACAAGTCAGGAAGGGTATGCAGGGCTGTATATGTGGTTGTGTAAGGATGCAACACAGCTCCAAGGAGGGTCAAGGAGAGTGGGTAGAGGTGTGTGAGTGGCTGGCGCAGCTGAGGCACAGAGGTGCTGTGTGAGGGTGTGCATGTAGGGAAAATTCATACAGCAATTTACAGCGATTTCTGTTGGCTTCCTCATTGACTTTTTGGGGAAATCACCAAGGAAGGTTGGAAATTGTTGGTTCTCTAGGGACCAACCATCAGATTCCCTGGGAACGGCCTTATTGAATTATCTGGAAACAATTTGATTCTGTTGGACGTAAGGAAAGCGATAGGTTCCTATGGAATATAAATGCCTCCACCTGTGCATTAGATCCATGTCCCTCCTGGCTGATTAAAGCTGCGTGGGGCATCATGTAAGTGGGTCCAATTGATGGTGGATTCATCCTTGTTGGAGGACACGTACCCGGCTCCTTTTAAAGAGATGCTGGTGTGCCGCCTACTCAAGAACCCAGTGCTGGTTCTAAATTTCCCCCCAAAAATAATGTTTATATGCCGTTTTTCTATTTTAACATTTTATTGTACACTGCCGAGAGTCCCTCCCCTGTGAAAAATAAATAAATAAATCACTCCTTCAGCACAATCGTAACTTCTGATAATAGTAATCTTGGAAATGATAAGCAGCGTCTTGAGTCGGTAGACAGCATGACTCACCTCACAGTGCGGTGGGAAAAACAGGAGAAAGGAATATTATGTATGTTCAATGCCTTGAATTACTTATGAAGTAATACAAGTCTAATAAATAAATAAAATTAATTAGCCTTCAGATAGGCTCGCCTTCAAATACTATGAATGTTTGTCAGTGGTCAAAACCACCATGGAAACCGTTTGTGAAATAACCATGTGCCCAACTTTAAAATTCTTGTATTTGTCAAAAATCGTAGAGAAGATACAGATACTTTATAGATAATTTTTCCTTCATATCATGGAATATTACATAGAAATTGAGGGCAAGCAAGGTTTGGCCTATTCAGTTATTTTCCTTTTTCCAAACCAAAAAGGAAAAAAAAGGAAGAAATTTGAACTTGCCATTCTGGATGGGCAAGTTTTGACCTTTCAAAGAGCATGCTCAGAAATACCATCATAAAGTTTGCATGGATATCTGGTACCACATAGCTGATGCAAATTGAGTAGCACATGTCATACAATATTGACATAATATTATCTGCTAGCAGTTATTTCCTTGTCTTGGTAACACTGTAATTCCCCATTGCCCTCACCTGTTAATCTTTTCGTAAGTGAAAAAAAAGTAGCATTTACAAGAGCTATACTGTAGTTCAGTATTCCCAAGGTCCTAACATTTATCGCCTTACCTGCAAAATGAGCCTAAATAAAAATACTAGGTTCAAATAAAACTTGATAGTACTCTTAACTTATTCCAGGAATGGAGACTAGTGGTTCTCTTGATATTGTTGAAATACAACCAAATATTTCTCACAATTAACCATGCTTGTTGTGACTTTTTCAAGATTTAGTTTAGTGACATCTGGAGCGTCTAGCTAGGTTCCCTATCCCAATTTTATTCTTTTACAAAACTGAAAAAGAGAGGTGGGTTGGGCCCAGGTAAGTCATATATAATGTGCATCATGGAATGTGTGATGTCATTATGGCTTCCGGCAGATGTCTATGCAGTCTTCTTCAAACTCCAGCCTTCTGGATATGTTGGGCCATTCCAATCCTGGAAGACCAGTCAAACATCCCTGGAAGATAGATTTAGGAAGAGTTGTTCTATGATGTTAGTCAGCCCGCAGTATGTGTACATATAAAGGTAGTCCTTGGTGTACAACAGTTCATTTAGTGACTGTTCAGAGTTACAACAGCACTGAAAAAAATGACCTTTGACCAGTTTTCACCCTTACGACCATTGTGACATCCCCATGGACATGTGATCCAAACTTAGACGCTTGGCAATTGACTCACATTTATGACGGTTGCAGTGTCCCAAGGTCACGCCATCCCCTTTTGCAGCCTTCTGACAAGCAAAGTCAACGGGGAAGCCTTATTCACTTAACAATAGTTTGAATAATTTAACAACTACAGTGATTCACTTAACAATTGTGGCAAGAAAAGTCGTAAAATGGGGCAAACTCACTTAAATGTTTCACTTAGCAACAGACATTTTGGGCTCAACAGTGGTCGTAAGTCGAGGACCACCTGTACATACATTTTGCAACAAGAAATACCGTTTAGCCATTTTTATCTTTTCGGTAAAAGAAAAAAAATATTTGTACATTTTGGTTTATTTACCATTATTTACTTGCCACCTTTTTATTTCATGGGGCCCACACACACACACACCCCTTCATTCATGGATACCTATGGGGAAATTTTAAAGAGTGCTCCTAGTGAAACCTAAACACATGTGACTGGATAGTCTCTGAGAGTAACTTATAAATGTTCTTGATAAACTTGAGAGTAATTTGTTTGCAGTGGCTACCAACTTATTTTCTGATGCAATCAATAGCCTCCTTTATGTATGACCCACTTAGTTCCACTGGGTTTTTTTTTCCTAGTGAAGACCAATTGAAATAATTCCTGATGACTCAGAAGTTGACCCCAAGGTCTGCTGATGTAATCATTGTGAAAATAGCATGCATATCATTAAGATGTTGATTTACAGCTCTAAGGAGCTCTGCATGTCAATGCCATCCAACCCTTTTCTTTAGTTATTTATAACAAGACTAAAACCCAGTGACCTGGCTCTCCTTCTATCACCAAACAAAGCAAATGAGTAAAGACTATCCTCTTTCCACACTGTGGCAGGAATGCAGGAAAACTGTGGAATCCTTGGTTCTCTTCTATTGAACCCAGGAAAACTTTAAATATTGACATCCTGGTTTTAAAATTAGCTCTTTGACCACTGTGTGAACTACTTTATCTGATGGGCAACATTCCTGTAAGAAAACTTCCAGGCTGAAAACCTTGCATAGGAATTTCAAAGGATATAGATGCTGAACCAACAGATGCCTCTAGGATATTAAGAAGTGGCATAACTTAAGGGCTTGGGGCCATTTTGTCAGATAGAGATCAATCATATACATAAAAGTTTGGAAGATCAAAGGCCAACCTAGTTCACTTTTCTATTCTCATAATGATCAACAAGATACCAGGAGGAAGGGCCTAAATAGCATATCAGGATGATCATACATTTTTTTCTATCAACGCTTTTCAGCAATTAAGAGCATATCAGTTTCTTCTGTTGTGATTCTCTTACTAATCAGTTTCATTGGAAGACAACACCCACCCACCCCACTGCTAGAATTTGTAAGGTAATGTTTGTGAACAGAAACACATATAACACAGAAGAAAATGCTGGTTGTTGCATGGGCTAAAATTGAAACAAACACTGTTTATATCTGTTCAGCTTTACTGCAGGATCTTGGGTCTTCTACTTAATTCATATCATGCATTGATAGACAAACTCATACTCCTAACATGAAAGAGAACTCTAGCTATTTGGCTGGATTAAAAATGTAAGTAAATGAGTACATTTCTAGAAAGGACATGTGATTGTCTCTGGGAATAGAGCAAAAAGGTTGAGTGGGCAAAGAAATGCAAGAGATTTCATTTATTTATTTAGTTCCATTTAGTTATTTTTTTGTGTAAATCAGTAGCCTGGAAATGTTATTGTGTGACTCATTATACAGATAAGGAATTGGCTTTGCCATAATTATATTATTTAATTCAAAGATCTACCTGCAATATATTTATGCATGGATGTGCAACAGTCTCAACTGTAGTGGTAAATTTCGAATAGCAGGCATTTGTCAAGAACCAGCTCCCAAAACAGTATATTGTTGTTAGGAAAATACATCTATCCAGTACATCAATACTTTGAAGAGTAAATAGAAACTTGAAAGGATGCCAGATAATATCATTGTTATTGCTTCTAAAAAGATAGGTCCTGCTGTGTTATTCCTGTGAGCAACACTGGTTATTTTCTTAATTAAAAACAAGAAGTATAAAAATGGGAATCAAAACTATAAATTAATTAAAAAGAATCTAATTCTGATCAACCCATATATGGGGTTTATTACTGACTGCAGGGTAATTTGCTGATAAGATGTTCATCTGAACATAATATCCTACTGTGTACATCACGCTCTAACTTTAACAACATTTCCAAAATGTTTCAAGTTAATAAAGCAGATAATCAAGTTCAATATATTGTGATATATGTATTTGTTGTTCTCTTTTTTCAATATATTACTGTTTTAATGTGCAGATTAAAAATACAAACCATCGTTAGTCACGCAAAGACAAGTTCAATTAGTATTTATGGACAAGGAATAATAGGTTAAGGTTACCATATTTGACCTCCAATGCTTTGATCAATAGAGGCAAAAGGAGATTTTGCAGACCAAGTGTAACATTGGCAACCTTCCCTCGATAAATTCTCAAAACATTCCATTGATTATACCCCAATCCCCAGTCTGTGGCCCACAGATCCCTGGTCTGTGGCCTATTAGGAACTGGGTTGCCAAAACTAGTGAAGTTTCATCTGCACATGTGTGGGATCTAGGTAGCGCATGAAACCACAACCTCCCTGGACCGTGGAAAAATTGTTTTCCACAGAACTGGTCCCTGGTGTCCAAAAGGTTGGGGACCATTGGATTATAGCATTCAGAGTTGAGTCACTTGAGAGCGACTTTAAAGTGAAGTTCTTGGATAAAACATTAGCCTGATTTATGTAACCTCTTCACCACTGAAAACGTCTGAACAATTTATACTTCTGTACTATTCTGCAATCTTTATTGATCTTAGTAAAGATATTACCCACTTACCAACTGCTCTTTCTTGCTCAGCAATATAACTATTATTGTTTATATTTCTTGTTTCTACAGTTACTCCTCCACTTTACAACCACAATTGAACCCAAAATTTATGTTGCTAAGCAAGACATTTGTTAAGTGAATGATGCCCCATTTATGACCTTCCTTGCCACAGCTGGTAAATGAATTACTGCAGTTGTTAAGTTAGTAACATAGTTTTAAGTGAATCTGGTTTCCCCATTGACTTCACTTGTCAGAAGGTCTCAGAAGGTGATCACATAACCCCTGGTCACTGCAACCGTCATAAATATGAGTCAGTTGCCAAGAGTCTGAATTTTGATCATGTGGTTATGGGGATGTTGTAACAGTCATAAATGTGAAAAATTGTCATAAATCACTTTTTTCACTGTGTTGTAACTTTGAATGGTCACTAAATGAACTGATGTAAATCGAGGACTATCAGTAATCCAAATAAATTCAACAAGACAAATTAACAGTTGGGAATATTCTGAACATTTTAAAGAGTATTTATTAATCTTCAATACTGATATATTGACATTCCTAACACTTTTGTGAATTCCATTCCGTTAATTGTTTTGTCCTAGCTTTAACTTAAAAGCTGGAACCATGAAACATACAGATAGTAGATAATCCTTGACTTATAACAGTTGGTTTAGTGACCATTCAAAGTTAAAATGGCACTGAAAAAAAGCGACTTACGACTGTCTTTCCCATAACCATTGTACCATCCCCGCGGTCACATGATCAAAATTCACACATTTGGCAACTGACTCATATGTATGACAATTACAGTGTCACAGGGTCATGTGATCACCTTTTGTGACCTTATGACAAGCAAATTCAATGGGGAGGCCAGATTCACTTAACAACGTGTTACTAATTTAACAACTGCAGTGATTCAGTTAACAGTTGTGGCAGGAAAGTTCATAAAATAAGGCAAAACTCTCTTAACTGCTGTCTCACTTAGCAACAGGAATTTTGAACTCAATTGTGGTCATAAGTCAAGGACTACCTGTAAATAGCCAGATCTTATTCTTTTGGCTCAAACCCTCTGCCAACTCATTAACATTCCATTTTAGATAATTATATGCAATTCATTAGTTTTAGGAGTTAGCCAAGTCCAGATGTTCAACAGTGTGGCAGGGTTTCTGATAAAATGGTATAAAACGGTCTACCTTCTATTAAGTTCTCTTTAAGATTTACATTTTGTCATACGTTCATTTATGAAGTATGATAGCTCCTAGAATAAGATCTGGCTATAACAACTCTGATGGTCCCCCATTAAGGATTAGTTATGCACTGCCTTCTGGTGGTCAATATTAACTCAAAACGCCATGCAGGATTATACACAATCTGAAAATAGAAAAATCCCATCCCGCCCACAAACACCAAGAGGGAGTGGAAGCCATGCCAAACTTTGCACATCGAGGCATTTTTAACATCTGTGTTTTTCTCTCTTCTGTAGTCCAAACATATCCAGATCCTTTAACTGTCCATCATGGGTCTTGATTTCCAGCCCATTCACGCTCACGGTCTTGGTAGACTTCCTTTGAACTTGCTCCAATTTGTCATTGTTCTTTTTAAACTTTGATGACCAGAACTGGACACATTATTCCAAGCAGTGCTTTATCAGGGCAGATAAGAGTAGAACAATTATTTCTTATGATTTGTACTTGGATCCGATTAATGCATGATAAAGATAACAAAATAGCATACTAAAATGCGATTGGTTAGTCTTTAAGGTATCACGGATTTTTGGATTTTTTTGGCTGAATACTATTTTGGTTTTTAATGAAATCAACACTATGTATAAGGTTTCATGCCTAAAGCATACCTTTCACTACACTAGAGGTATTTTCCAGGAGTATTTAAATGATTTCATAGAAATTAAGTATGGTTGCAAGTTACATGTTTCAGAAGGTTTAAATCCTCCATGAGAAGCAATAGATAAAGGCATTCTTTGAGTTTTATTTTCTCTCCTTGTCACCTATATAAAATGATACTAAACATTCTGGTTTGTCCTGCATAGCACAAAATGTTAATACTAAAGTCTTTGTTTTCTTTCTCCTAAAAAAGGTAGTGGAAAAACATGCTAAAAACAATATATTGGAGATTAAGGGCCATCTTTAAGGGTAGTGAACCTCTTTTCTAACCATGGATCCATTTGGTTTGAGAAAGACATTAGCATCTGGACACCAAAATGCCTGAGACTTGTCACTTTAATTTCTCAGAATATTTAAAATTAACACAGCATGAATTTCAGGTGTTGTGAAATTAAAATGGAACTTCATGATCCAGATTCATAATGTAACTTCTGTAAAAAGCCGTTGGCACTCTGAGTCATTCTAGGATCTAATTGTTCCAGCCAAGATGCTGATGCCAGACCTGTGACCATTTTTATTTAGTGAGGCATAAACAAGATGAATCTCAGGAAATCCAAATGAAACCAATTTGCATATTCACTTGATTCAAAAAGAAAATACCCTGGTTATATATATCAGCCTTTTTATTATCCCCTGATTCTTCACCAATATCAAGATTCTTCCCACTGATATTAAGGGATGGGAAAATCAACACACCAGTTCCAGAGTTGGCATAGTTTTACTTTCTTTAAACCACCCATGTCTATAGCCTCTTTGTGCCACTAGTACTGCAGCACCACAGAAAATTGTCCCAATGATCAATTACATGCTGCTGTTGAACGTCTAGAGAGATGGCGTGATTGTGGTCAAAACCTGCTGAGGTTCTTAACATTTTATTGAGATTCTTAATACAGTGCAGATTATGACTAGTTCTCCCAGTCTATTCTTTCCCTTTGTCCTCCAGGAGCTTTAGTGTTCCTCTGATATATTGGCAGTTTTATTAAATGAATTCCTGCTATTCAGAGAGAAAGGCGAGACACTGCAGGTTTGCATGGCATGGGAAACCAGGCTACTGATTAATAAAAATCTTTGGGTTTGGTGTATTATGGGGAGCTGATGATAATACATTTCAATTGTTGGGCATAGCATGTTACATAAACCTCATAGGAAGAAAGGTAATTCAGCTGAAATGTCAAATATCTGGGGATGGTGAACCAGGGGTACTATAAATCCAAACAGGTTTTTTGGTATTGCCCAAGAAATGTGGATAAAGTAGACAGTTTTGGGTATGGAATTTTAATACAAATGCAAAGCATACAGTAGAAGTGCATACATGTGTCTCTGTGTGCATTTACAGTTATGATTCATGACAATTAGAAACTAATATAGGGAGGCAGAAAAATCCCTTAGAATTAATGTAATTAATTTGACCATATTAACTGAGAAAATTGCTATCTTGAAGCTTCTCTATATTAGATAATACATTAGATTAGACAAGTGATAGAATTATCATGAATCTGTAGCAATTTGGGATATTATTAATCTTGTCTTCTTACTTAAGCAGGGTTGGACATATTAAATATTTAGTTGGGAGATTTCCAGGAAGTAGAAAGGTGTAAGTTAGGCTGGGAAATTCAAACAGTAAACTATTCTGTATTGCTGCCAAAAGAACAGGATATGTGACTTATTTAAAAGAGGTGCTGCATTTTTAGCTAACTGGAGCCACCAGGAATGAATCTGCCTTAACTTGCTTGGTTTCAAATCTTACCTCCTGAGCTAGAAAGATGCTTTTTCCAAAAGGCAACTGGGCTTCTTTGAGAATCATCCATGACTTGGATGATCGAGAATCTCCAGAGCCATTGTGAACTAGAATCTGAGAGCAACCTGCACCTTCTAGAGGCAGAACACTTCAGTAATTTTCTTTAAGAAACCATCTGTACTTTCGATGCTTTTGGGTGATCCTGGAGATAAACTTTCTTGCATTAGCCCAATATGTTGCTTGAGAAGCAAAAGTTGTGTGGGTTGTTGGTGGGGCTGGGGCTGGGGCTGGAGAAAAGAACAACATATGTTGACTTTGGTAGAAGAAGCCGTGGGATAAACAGTAACAAGATTATTACTGTAACGTTTCAAAACAAAAACACTAGTTGAACAATTTGTACTCAAGAATATATGTGCAGGAGTATATTTTTGAAGCATTTCAAATGTTACTTTGTTCATTAAGGAGAAAATGTTATTTTCAAAATGTTTTCCTCCCTCTACAAGTACAATTTTGTCATCAAATGGACTTCTTAAGCCATGAGTTTACAATGGGAAGCAAAACACACTGCATTTCAAACAAAAAACATACAGTAATTTAGACACAGATGTTATTTTCTATGCTACAGCAAGGTAATGTTGGAAGAGCCTTTAGCTTCCATTATGACAAAGCAGACCAAAACTGCTTGCAGATGCAGTCTTTATTTTTGTGTAAAGATATAAAGAGAATAATATTTCTTTTATGGTATACATTTACCAAAAGTAGAAAAGAGAGGCTGAAAACTGAATCTAGAGATCTAGGATAAACATGAATAAAGAAATAAAGAATAAAGAAATAGCTGAGAACTGGTAACACTTTTGCACATCCAGTTATGTGTGTCTATTTAGATCCAGGTGTTTCCCCCACACTGCCAATTCAAACCACATTTTGGATTCCTTTGTGTTTTTGGTGCAAGTTGCAAAGGTATGATGAGTTGACAAATCAAACATCTAAACAGAAACAAACAGGTGGTA
Source organism: Oxyrhabdium leporinum (assembly GCA_032468155.1). Taxonomy (NCBI): domain Eukaryota; kingdom Metazoa; phylum Chordata; class Lepidosauria; order Squamata; family Cyclocoridae; genus Oxyrhabdium; species Oxyrhabdium leporinum. The sequence continues at coordinate 303,145 of JANHFL010007119.1, read as the reverse complement.
TCAGAATCTTTCTCATTCTACCCTGCCTTTTTCTGACAACATACACTTATAAATTGGTAACTGATTTTTTAAGAAAATAACTTTTAATATGAATAGTAGAAATTCTAACCATGTAATTATTTGTTTCAAGCACTTTTATCCTTCAGCTTCAGCTGAAAATATAGTGTTTACAAAAATGATAAGACACTGGAGCTTAAACTTGAAAAGGCAACAACATAGTCAGACAGTAAAAGGAAAAGGGTTTGGGATAGAAGAAATAAAAGGAAACATACACTTTCTAACTTCTTAGGACAGTCAAGTAGAATCAAAGCACTCTGGGAGAGATGAATCCATTAACAATCATTGGATCAGCTTGCTTCCAGAAGTTGTGGGTGCTTCATCACTGGAGATTTTCAAGAAGAGATTAGACAGTGATTTGTCTGGAATGGTATATAGGTTCTCCTACTTGAACAGGGAGTTGGATTAGAAGGTCCCTTCCAACTCTGTTGTTCTCTTTTGTTTTTACTTTCCTGCAGGGCTAAGGTTTCAGTGAAAGATCATTGGTTTATGAGCCTGTTTGCTTTACTGGTGTTTTGATGAACATCTCTTTCCGATGACCCCAGAGAATAGCAGTGGTAAAGAGGATATGAGATGGGCTTGTTGTAAAAACTACAGATTGTAAACTTGTATTGCAAGTTTATGAGTAAAGAAATAAAAAAGATATATTTTTCTACATCAATAACTTTATTTTTCCCCAGCTTTAACCATATTGGAAAGGCTAATGCTGTTTCATTTTTCGAGCTTAGCAAATGTTTCTCTTGTTTGTGGTATGTGTGCTTGAGTTTATTTTGAACTGCCTTGTAATTGTGCAGGTTTCATAGTGAAATGGTGAAGTCACTCTCATATATGCACATAGACATAACACCAAAAAATGCATTTTATTTTCCTGTGAAATGGTTTGTAGAATGGTCTGGACAAATGCATTCCATCCATTCCAGATAGCTAAAAATTAATTGGTGCTTGCTGATGAAGATGAGATTACTTAGTTAAGTAATGAGGGGTACCTAGTAGGGTAGTGATGTCAACAAGTCAGATAATGAAACATCTGCAAGCAAACAACAAAACTCAGTGAGCACCAAGGACTTCACAGTTCAACCCTGAGCTACAGAGCAATAGATCTTTTCTATGAAATAGTGTTTGACTGAAAGTGATTGCTCTGAGCTGCAAATCATGGTAATGCCAACATCACTGATGGGCTCCTATAAAAGATGGATGTATTCCAACCTGTAAGGGTTGACACAGCCTCATTTGTTTAAATAGGGAGTTTTTAGATCTTTCACAACATAGTTTGCCTTTCAGATAAACATTAAAAACTTTGAAAGAAAAGATGACAGGTTTTTATATCTTCCTATCTAAAATAAAAAATCTGGAGCTTATAGATACCCTAAGGGGCAAGCTGCAACCATATGAGCTTACTTGGGAAGAAATTAATAATGAGAAATTTCCTTTTAAAACCAATCTCCCTCTATAAGAAGGGGCTTATTGGGGAAAGGGGAATACAAGAAAACAATGGAAGAGACAACACACATACACTACCTACACAGAAGCGCTTTTCCAAATAAAACCACTTGAATCAGTTGCACTAAATTTCAGGTGTTTACTTGCATGTAACCTTGGCTTTTAGAATTTGTTCATGGTTCATCGCAGAGAAGATGACTTTGGTGAATTGGTTTTGCTTGGGCTTTGTTAGGCAGGCTGTCCTTCCATCTCTCTCTCTCTCTCTCTCTCTCTCTCTCTCTCTCTCTCTCTCTCTCTCTCTCTCTCTCTCTCACTCTCACACACACACA
>JANHFL010007119.1:265235-281162 GCA_032468155.1 Oxyrhabdium leporinum | reverse complement strand
TGGGTCCTCATTTTACCCACCTTGGAAGGATGGAAGGCTGAGTCAACCTTGAGCCTGGTGAGATTCGAATTGCCAAATTGCCGGCAGGCAGCAGAAGTAGCCTGCAGTACTGCACTCTAACCACTGAGCCACCGTGGCTCTTCATATAACAGTTCTACAGTTAAATTTGCTACTTACTCTTATAGTTCTAAGAATTGTAAACTGGTTTACATCCCTTTGATGTAGAATAACTGCAAAATGATTTTTGTACACTGCTTGGAATCATTTTCTGTGAGATGAGCAGCCATATCAATTTGATTAATAAAATTAAAAACATAATTGAATTGGGAAACCTTTTATCTGTTCCACTGGCTAAATGAGTTTGTAATGAAAGCAAATGCTCTTATTTATTCTTTGTATATCTAGAAAACGGGACTATGAAGGCTTCCTCTGTGCACTGCTATTGCCTGCAGAATCACGTGCCTCTGTCTTGGCCCTGAGAGCCTTCAATGTAGAACTGGCTCAGGCAGGTATTAAAATATCCATTATACAACACGATGTTAAAATTTAAAAAAAAAACCTCTAAAAGTCCAAAACATGAACTTTGTGTTTGATGGTTGATAGCTTCCTAATTTTAAAATGATTAAATCTTTTCAAACTCTTTTTAATACCTAAAAACTTGGGATTTCCTAGATCTTCTCTTACTTATATATTTGTCATCTAATGAGATCTATTGTAGCTGTTTGCAAATAACTAAGTGTGGAGCCTCTTTGCTCTTCCCATGGTGGGATTACTCATTCCTGGAAGAATCTTGTGCATCTATAATAGGCTGCTCTTTTTCACATCTCCTTTGTTTGTTTAAACAATATCATATATTTGATGTGATTAAAAAAAGCAATGTAATTGAACTATCACTCTTACTGTGTTTCTGTTCCAGATTAGAGACTCTGTAACGGAGAAGACCATTGGTTTGATGCGGATAGAGTTTTGGAGGAATGCTGTAGAAGACATTTACCGGGATAATCCACCACAACAACCAGTGGCAATAGAGTTGTGGAAGGTATAAGGCTAAGCAGTGAATTAAATATTTTTTTGGGTAACTGAATGCCACCCTGAGCACTACACAAACCTAGAATTTTCTTTTTCTTTTTTTCCTTTGAGATATTTTTTTTCTTTGAACAAGTGAACTTGATGGGATGTTCTCTGAGTTATAAATTACATTAGCCCATTTTAGCTTTGTATTAATTAATGTTTCTATATTTTCCATCTCACAGTGGCAAAAAAAGTCCACGAACTCACGTTTTGACAATGCTGGTCAACAGTGGGGGTGGGGGTAGAGGGGCAGAAAAAAAGGGAATAGATGGGTCAAATGTTTGATGTAACAAAGCCTTTACATTTAAAATTGTTTGTAATTATAGTGCTTTTATATTTGTGGGAAATGCTCTTGGAAAGTTTTTATCAGCTGGTTTGAAAAGAATTAGAGTAAAGATAATGGAGAATTTTAATTCAGGAAACGGAAAAATATCTTCTGTGCTATAGGGTAGAGACCAGGGTGGGACCCTTTCCCAGGAAGACAAGTGGGGAGAGGCAGCTGGGCACTTTGATGCAAATGATGCCCCCTTTCCTTGGAAAGTAAACAAATAATGCCAAATGTTCTGATAGATTACCTAATCTTTTCCACAGTGACCTTCAGGTTTTTCAGAGGAAGTGGCCTGTTCTTTGGTCCCCATATAAATTAGAACCACCTATCTTGCTTCACAGCAGTAAAATAGAGTTTCAGAAAAAGTTTTTTCCTGAATGTAACCTTTACTTACTCAGTCACCAGTTACAGCTTTGCATTCCAATTTTACCTGTATCTCTATAATCCACAAATCTATAATGATTCTTAGGATTAAAACCCTCTCTTGTTAAAATTGTTGCAGATATTCAACTCAATTGCTAGTGACCTCACATTTAAGAGGGTACTAGTTGCTTTGCAGATCAGTTCAGATCAGCAATTTACAGATAATCCTTGAGTTTTGATGGTAATTGGGAGTAGAATTTCTGTCACTAAGCAATGCAGTTGTAAAGCATGATGTCACTTGTTAAGTGAATTCTACCAGCCTTTAGCCAAGACATTCTGGGCTTGATCCCTCCAGGGCCTGAGCCTGGGTTCTTCCAAGGTAAGGGACTGCCTCTCTTCAGCTCCCTCAACTGACTGTTCTCTCCCATAATAACACATGGCTGTTTTTAAGATTCAAAGAGAGGTGATTTTGATTTCTCGTGTTAAAAGAGATGTACAGCCCTGTAACCCAGCCTGGATAGCAATATATCTTTCACTGCATTTATTTATTTATTTTCAAAAGCTGCATTTCCTCTCTCTTGATTAAATTATCATTTCAATCTCCTACAACATCCGATTGTTGACTGTTGAAAATGGAATGTTATATTAAATAAGATCTTAATATAAACCAGCAGTGGTGATTTGATTATCTTGGTTTCATTTCTTGATTTCTTCTTGTTTTCTACATAAATATATCCTATTCATCTGATTTTAGGCTGTTAGGAGGCAAAACCTGACCAAAAGATGGCTAATGAATATTATTGACCAAAGGGTAAGTTTTACATTATTTTCAGAAAACAAAAATACCCCATCCACCCCAAATGTCTATGGAGATTCTCAGTCATCCAGGTCATGGTTGTCCCAAAGATGCTTTTTCAAGAGGCAACTGGACTTTCTGTTTTTTTTCTTTGAAAATATTTCTCTTCTCATCCCAGAAGCTTCTTCAACTTCTTCAGCTTTGGGCCCACTCCCCCCACCCCCAGTATTCTTGAACAACTTGAATAAAGATAAGTTCTTGTAACTGAATTCTGTGTTGAGGGTTATGTTTTTGTAATAGAATACTTCGTGTCTTTTTGCAATAACAATCTCCAGAACAATCTCCAGAACAATCTCCTAGAACTCCTAGACATGAGCAGCATGTATAGCAGCATTCTGTAAGCTTTCTTTATATATTTTTTCAAAAAATATGACTGTATGTCATGGTAAAGATGCAATTGCAACCACTGTGGGAGAATGCTTAATTTTAAAGGCTGAAAAATGTCCCAAAGTGTTTATTATACTGTAAGAGACTATATTATGCTTGCATTAGGAATGTATCTTTAAATATTTTATAAAGATAATATAGACTAAACTGCAGTCTGAATAAAATATTGAAATGTCAAAATAAATAGGGGTTATGATTATTACTGTATTTTTCTCCCCTGGTGATTTTAATTCAGTTTCCATAAACATATAAGATTTTACTGTATTATGAAAAGTAGAGTAGTTATGTTGGATTGATATTTAGGAAGCTGCATAAATGCCATTTCTCTTCCTCTAGAGATTATGCAAGTGGCTATTGGGAAATGTTTATTGGTTTTGTATTAATAAATAACAAGTAAATTGATTAACCAGTTTAATTGGAAGATACAATCTGCACAATAGAGGCATTGTGATCTTCTGCCTTTGCTGATATTTTGGCTATCAACCTAAATATTCCTTTTATTTTCAATTTGATTGACTTTCAAAAAGCATCTAGCATTACCTTGAGCTATTTAATCATTACATCAGCAGGCAGCTAAATAGTACCTCTTTCCATTAGCTGATTCCAGCTGTTTCAGAGGTACATAATTAACTGTATAATAAGATCAATTTCCAGGGCTTCTCTATTTACAATGACTGTACATAAAGGAGACCTGTGTTCTTTCTAGCTAAGAGGAAAATTTGTAAAGGTAAAGCATCATCTCCTAAAAATTATTATATGCTTCTAGTAAAAATTAAAACTTATTTTGTTCTCAATGCTTAGCAACTCCTTTCCCTCTCTGTTTTTTCTTTCTCTATTTTTCTCTTCTTTTTCTAAACAAAGGAAACAAGACAGGGAGTTAGTTTAGGAGAAAAAGTATTCTACATGTCCCCGATTCAGAAGATAATGTTTTCTTTTAATAAAAGTGACATCCTTCTATTTCTTAAGTTAACCTCAGTGGTTGGTTGTTTCAATATGTACTTTCCCTTTTTTTTTCAAACGCACAGGAAAAGAATCTGGATGACCGAGCTTATCGGGATATCAGTGAACTTGAGATATATGCTGAAAATACACAGAGTGCACTCCTTTATCTCACCCTAGAAACACTTGGTAAGTGCACTCTTGATTCCTCTGGTGCTTGCCATAAGTTAGGTAGTCTTTGATTTATGACAATTGAGTCAAAACATTTTGTTGCCAACCAAGACAATTGTTAACTGAGCTTTGCCCCAGTTTTACAACCTTGCTTCCCACAGTTGTTACTTTAAGCGAAGTAACATGATTCTTGAGTGAATCTGGGTTCCCCATTGACTTTGCATGTCAGAAGGTTGCAAAAAGGTGATCACATGACCCTGGGATACTGCAACTGTCATAAATGGGTCAGTTGCTAAGGGTCTGAATTTTGATCACTTGACCATGGAGGTGCTGCAGTGGCTGTAACTATGAAAAACAGTCATTAGTTACACTGTGTTGTAACATTCACTAAACGAATGGTCGTTTTTGCTCACGGCCTACCTATGTGATTGCATTTTCTTGCAGTGTAACTATGTTAATGGATGCAATTATCACATGTATGGCTTAGATTATAGTTGGCCAGTAAAAGACAGAGATCTTCTTTTCCCCACTCCCCAATAATAGGAAGTTCTATTTCCAATCATCTGACAAATGTGGAAAGACCAAGTATATTGTTTGCATTTTTATATTGTTCTTTAAGCAATGCCTTACCTATCAGTTCTGACTAGATTTTGTTGCCTTGCCATTTCAATAAGCATCCTTTAGGTTTATCTTTTCTGTATTTACAGGTGTGAGGGACATCCATGCAGACCATGCAGCCAGTCACATAGGAAAGGCACAAGGCATTGTAACGTGTTTAAGGGCAACTCCATACCATGCTAGCAGAAGGAAGCTGTTTCTCCCCATGGATATTTGCATGCTGGTAAGACAGTAAAGCTGAGATCCAGTTTGTGACAATACTCATACTCTTGATGTCATGTTAATAGATCAGGTAGCAACATGAAAATTCTGCTGACATTTGTGTATCATTTCTATCTTTAATAGGATTTCAGAATTGAACCTTTATTGGAAGTGCTTATTCATCATGACATATTTTGTTTTGGCAATAAGATTACTAGATGAGAAATTATTGGAACATTTGAAATCTAATCTTTAAAACACTTTGTCTTTATTATCCTCTTAGATGCCTAAAAACCATGACATTCCATTTCATTTGTTGACCTCTATATCAAAAAATGATGCATATATGTTCTTTCTGCTTACAAGCTTAAAAACTTTGTTTATATTTTCATTTATTTTTATGCATTCAGGTAGTCCTTGGTTAAACAACAATAACTGGGATTAGAATTTTGTTGCTAAGCAAGGCAGTTCTAAAGCATGACAAAATACAATTGCATTGCTTAGTGACAGTAAATCCTAGCACCCCCCCATTGCCATTGTTAATCAGATCCCACCTGATCATTAGGTGAGGATCAACCCCAATCCAAACCATCCCCAGGTTTGTTCCTCCCAGCCCTAAGCCTTGATAAAATAAACAACTATCTCCTCTGCCTCATCTTCAGTTTCCCCCGCCTGCATATCTCCTCTGCTTCTCTGCCCTTTTCGCTACTTGGCACTCTAGCACTTCTGCCAGCCCTGTTCTCCACTCGCCCTGCCTTCCAAAGCCCCACAAGAAGGCTATATGGGATTTGGACCATATAGCCTTGTGAAGAAGCCAATAGCTGCCTCACGAAGGCCAGACTGGGCATATCTCATCGGCAGTGGGAGGAAGAAGATGGTAAAGGCCAGGTGAGGATGACAGGGCCTGTCAAGTGCAGGGTGGCCAAAAGAGCAGATCTGTGGGGGGAGAAGACAGGTGAGGGGTGTTAAAGCACCCCTATGGTCATAAGTACAGGTGGATTGCTAAGTAACACATGAGTTTGGGTGTGCTGCAGTGGGTACAACTTTGTGAACCGAGCGTAACTACCATGTGTCCAGTACTGACATAAATTCAAACAGTTGCTAATGAATGGTCATGAAGGGAGGGCTACCTGTATGCAGTTGCTGAAGACCAGAAGACATTTGGCAGTGACATGGTAACTATACTAAGGGCTCAGAACTAAACAAAATGTATAGTTCTGTGAGTGAGTGAGTGAGTGAGTGAGTGTGAGTGAGTGAGTGAGTGAGTGAGTGAGTGAAGTTGGGTATTGTTGAAATGATACAGAATTAGTGCACCTATATTCATATTATATTTCTTATAATTTGGGGAGGCTCTGAAGCATCCAGAAATGGTACTGGAGTAGGAGCAAGATTACCCAAACTTTAGCTGGTATTTATGTTTCTTATTAGTAATTTCATATAGTGGAGCAAATTAGAGCTGTTAATCTTTCAGCTCCTTGCTTAATGTAATATTTACTTGATTCACATTTTTGAGAAAAGCATTAAAGCATTTGTTCATTCCTTTCAGATTTTATTGACTCAGTGACATGATGCTTTGCAATAAAGCCTTTCTCACTTTGCTACTATTTAGATGTGTTCAACTTCTAATTCTCTGCCAAAGAGTGGCAAAAGCCATTGTAAAACTTTCCTGAAACCAAGCAGTGTTTTTATGAGGGGAAACTACCTTGGAATTTTCTGTTGACATAAACATAACATCACACTTTCTGAACTATCCTTAGGACTTCAAAAGATATCACATTATATAGTATATAACATGTTTATCCATGTAATTTAGCTTCAAAATAATAGTATATTCTTCCAGTGTATTTCCCAGGAACATTCAACATTTGTTCCTGTTTTCCTTCCATGTATGGCAGCATGGTGTTTCACAAGAGGATTTCATAAGAAACAATGAGGCGAAGAAAATAAAAGAAATTGTATATGACATTGCAAGTCAAGCCCATGTTCATCTGGAACACGTGAGTTTCTGGATTTTATCAAAATTTCATTAACAATATTGTAGACCAGTGCTCTCCAAATACGTGAGGACAGAATTCCTCTCCAGCAATGGAGAGTGGACATATTGGCTGGTAGTAGTACACTTACCATATTGGGGAAAGTTGATGTAAGCCATAGTGGAATCTGGATAACTTAAGTTGCACAAATGAACAGATGCCAGGAACCACACATTTAAAAAAAAACTGGCTTCTTCTGGTTGGACATGAGAAAAGAGACAAGGTTTTGTTACCATTCATTGTCTGTATATTTGTGCCTTTTTGAAAATAAAGCTGATGCTGGAATTTTTGAGTTGTAATTTTAAACTTTCTTTTAATAAATATTAGTGTTTAGAGTTTTGTGATACTGGTTCTTTGGAATAAATGTTTCCTGTCCAGGCTGTTAGAATTAATATTGACAGTAATACTTTTTTTGATGACTTTGTTCCATCTTTGATGGCAGTTCTGCCATACAAAGATTGAATTCTTAATGCTGCTGGACAGATCCTTAGCCATAGCAGAACAATAGCTGCAAAACAGCAGTTTGATCCTCCAGTGAAAAAGTATACATTAGAGAAATTGTGTAGCAAATGTATATATTGGGGAAAATACTGACAAGGATGATTATTTGGGAAATAACATTTATAAAATGTGTTTGTAGTTTGGAACATGTGTAGTGTGTTTAGATTTCACATAGACTTAAGAAAGCATGCAAACTAATATGGAGAAAGTATGAATTAGATATGCAATTACTGATTAGTATAAAGGAAAGTTAAATGTAAATGAATGTTGCAACTACTGTAGTTACAAGCTCTCGTTAGGAGCGTTTTCTTCAATGACCAACAGAGGGCGAAATCCATCTGTTTTTAAACTTACATAAATTATTTCAATGTTATGCCAAAACTGTAGGTAGCCTTAATAAATATAATTCCTGCTAATGTTTTGTTTTTCCCTTCTCCTTTTCTCTGCCTTCCATGCCTAATTTAATACTTCAAATTTGGGGGGAGGGGGGCTTGTCTTTCTGGTGATAGATAGCATAAGAACTCTGTAGATCAGGAAAGTCTCGTTTTGATCCAACATTTCATTTTTCAGTTGCTCAAAAGCAGGAGTTTGAGATGTAGGTCTTGACTTAAGTTGCTTGCTTAGCAACCATTTGAAGTTACAAAGGACCCCCCAATGGTTCTGATGGCCTGGTTCTGAAATTCTGATGGCTGTTCTCAGTGTTACATAACCGCATTTTGGTTGCTTGGCAACCGGCCATAATTTACGGCCATATGATTACTGTGTTCACAACCGCTTCAAGAAACAGTTATAAAATTGGATCAATCACTCAGTATAAGTTTAGGATTATCTGTACAGATAGTCCTCAATTTAGGACTACAGTTGAGGCTACAAATTTCCGTTGCTAAGCAAGGCAGTTGTGAAGTGAGTTAGGGTTCATTTTATGACTTTTTTGCCACAGTTGTTAAACAAATCGCTGCAGTTGTTAAGTGAATCATGTGGTTTGCGTAGAAACAATCTCTGCAGCTCTGTAAAGTAGTATATACTTTCTGACTTCTAGCATAACTGGAAAAGAGAAGAAAGCAGAGCAGAATTACTCTGGTTTGTGTGCCTCTGTTGATTCATTGGGATAAAAAAATTATAGCTGTGGCGATGCCTCCAACTTGCGCAAAGGGTACGAGAAAGTGAGGAAATTAACAGGAGCAAAACTCTGAGTAAGAGCAGAAGTAGGCTTCCTTTCTGTGGGTGGCATTAAAGTTGTGAAACGTCTTTACGCTTTGGGAAGTGAAACCAACTTGAAAAGCAGGAAAACTTTTTGGCCATGATCAGTTCAAAGTTAAACTTGGAGTAGGAAGCTCCAGGCCAGATTCTGTGCTGATGTATATGTCACAAATTGGAATGAAATAGCACTGTTGATGACCCATCACCCTAATTGTTCTATCCCTGATTTGCCAGCTATGCTAATAGTGAAGAGTGTTGCTTTTGATAGGGAAGTGAAAAGATACAATTCACAGGTATGGAGGGAGGAAGGAAGGAGTTTTGTGGTCACATCTTTCATAGTCAGAGGCAATTACCAGGCCAGAGTAGTAGGATGTTTCTCAACGATACTCTGTTATCCTTTTTTCATAATCTGATGCTCTTATTTTGTCTTTCAAAAAAAACATTCTTCTGATTTGCAGTATATCAGAAATGATTAAGCTTGTAGCTAACCCAGATTTCTGGTACCCAATGCACACGTAGCCCTCAATGTACGATCAGAACTTCTGTCGCCAAGCAATGGGTTGTTAAGTGAGTTGCGTCCAGTTTTATGATTTTTTTTTGCCACTGTCATTAAGTGAATTATGGTTGCTAACCAGTCTGCCTGGCCTGTTGACTTTGCTTGTCAGAAGCCCCCTTGGATCGGAAAGGACTGTCATATGACCCTGGTGTCCTACAGCTTTCATGAATACATGCCAGTTGCCAAGCGCCTGAATTTTGACTACATGACTGTGATGGTCATAAGTGTGAGAACCAGTCAAGTCATTTTTTTCAGTGCCATCATAACTTAAAATGAATGGCCATAAGTCAAGAACCACCTGTAAGTTTTCCAAATACTGAACATTTCTTAAAAGATTTTTCTCTTTATAAGGTATTTTCCATTTAGGGTTAAGGCATGTGGGGCGGGGACAATTATTATACAGCGTCTCTCGTTTATAAACAGTTACAATTTTATCTAACAATAACCTTGTATGAACACATAATCTCTGTGTAATCATTTTTTAATGATGACACTAGCAACATCAGTCTATTTTTCTTTCCTTTTTAAAATCTAACTGCCAGCTCTCTATTTCCCACTTTGTCTTAGCTTTTCTTTTCTTTCTTTAGTAGAATAGTAATTTACTAGTTCATCCCAGAACCCAATTCACGAGAAAGTGTCTCACCTTGACATATTCCTTAATTTTAAATGCATCCTTTTGTCTGTCTCTTTCCAGGCTAGACCCTTCAAGAAGAATGTCCCTGCCAAAGCATTTCCTGCCTTCCTTTGTACGGTAAGTGGCTGTATTGCCTTTTTTTTTAAACTTCCCCAAAAGTTGTGATAACAGCAATCGGCCTTCAAACACCATTCTGAGACTGTGTCTAAAACTACAAAACCTTATGACAAATGTCTAGCCGCATTTTCAGATAATCTTGCTTATTCACCTATCCCCTTCGGCTTTTCTTTCATAATGTTTGATTTAATCAAGTGTTCTGGTAAATACTGTGTCACTTTAACATAATTAATGATGTGTTAACACAAACGCAACGTAGATTGGGATTTTTTTTTTTTTAAAGTACAGTTAATTTGATTTCTTTTGGTGGAACAAATTGTCTAAAGTTGAGATGGGAATCCTTTCCCAAAACTATTTTTTGAGCCTCCAATGTTTAGGAGGGATGTTGTGGTGTTGCAGCAATATAGATAGGATCAAATTTTACCATCTGGCTTATCATTAGGAAGCAAGGTTGGACTTTTCTTCTCAAGTAAAATAACCATGTTAAATGTATCAGAAACCTAATTCAGATAGTCCTCAACTTAGCAACAGTTCATTTAGTGACTGTTCAGGGTTACAACAGCACTGGAAAAAGTGACATTTTTACACTTAGAACCATTACAGCATCTCCATGGTCATGTGATCGGACGCTTGGTAACTGACTCATATTTATGACGCTTGCAGTATCTGGGGGTCATGTAGTCACTTTTTGAGACCTCCTGACAAGCAAAGTCAATGGGGAAGCTAGATTCACTTAACAACTGTGTCACTAATTTAACCACTGCAGTGATTCACTTAGCAACTGTTGTAAAATGGGGCAAAACCATTTAACAGATGTTTCACTTAGCAACAACAATTCAGGACTCGATTCTGGTTGTAAGTTGAGAACTATCTGCAGCCAGTTTGTGTTTGTCAGGGTAATGCTTTCCACTGTAAAGAGTGAAATTTAAAGTTTCTGTCTGAAAAGTAAATATGAATTTCATGTGAGCCTCTTGCTGCTGTGACCTATAAATCAGTGTTCCATTTGCCATTAATATCTTAGCATTACTGTTATAGCAATAACAATAATTATTGCTTATATATTTCATTGCTTATAGTATATTTAATATATTGTTTATACGTTATAATAATTATTATATCTTCTTTCTTTCCAGGTTGCTATTGAAGATTATTTACACAAAATACAAAAAGCTGACTTTAATGTATTTCATCCAAGTTTGCGCCAGAAGAGCACTTTATTACCTTTGCATTTGTATATTAGATCATGGAAAAAAACCTATTGAAAAATAAGAGATTGAGTCTTTCGGATTGAGAATTATTACATCTTTTTTCATTTATATGGCAATGTTATATGGATGACATATCCAGGCTCTTTTTTTTTCACATTTAATCCAATCCCAGACCTCACAACAACCTTATGAAATACATTAGGTAAATTAATAACTAGCCCACGAGCCCACTGTCACAGAGTGAACTGCATGACTGAGCCTGTATTTGAACGCAAGCGTTGTCGTCCAAATCTATTTCTATCCACGGCGCCTATCATCATGGAACGTGAGGGTTCTTTAAGCAACTTTCCATCCAGGGACTAATCAAACAGAGCCTTGCTTAGGTTCAGCCAGGTGTTTGTATCAATTACAGGTAGTCCTTGACTTATGACCACAATTGAGCCAAGAAATTATGTTGCTAAGGGACACGTTTGTTATTAAGTGAGTTTTGTCCCATTTTGCGACTTTTCTTGCCATGTTTATTAAGTGAATCCCTGCCATTGTTAAGTTAGTAACATGGTTGTTAAGTGAATCTGGCTCCCCAATGGACTGTGCTTGTCAAAAGGTCGCAAAAGGTGATCCCATGACCTTGGGACACAGCAATGGTCATAAATATGAACCAGTTGTCAAGCATCCGAATGTAAATCACGTGACTATGGTGATGCTGCAAAGGGCATAAATGAAAAACGGTCACAAGTCACTTTTTCAGTGCCATTTTAACTTTGGTCACTAAGTGAATGGTTGTAAATTGAGGATTACCTGTACAGATTAAAAAGTATACATAGCAAAATTTGATAAAATGAACATACAGTTTCTAATTAGCATAGGCATTGTAGAAAGTCCTGGGAGTTGAATATTTACACATTTGACAAATGTCCACTGGGGAGAATGTTCTATAGAATGCTGATTCTTTACTTCTTAAAAGAATATTTGCATGCCTTAAAATGTTTCTCTACTGCTTTTCATCAGAAATAGTTTACAAAAAAAAAACACATTCAAAAAGAAAGTCCCACATGCAACTGAAACAAAATAATATATTTAAAAGCATGAAACAAACAAAAACCTGAAAGATATGCAGATTATATATTTTCGCTTATATGCACGGGGTCATAAGTCCCTACAAAAAAGAAACCAAAAAAAGTTATTTTCTAGCAACAATAGTTTGGTTAATTAATTGGCTGGTACTTGGTTAATGTGAATTGCAATTGTACCCTGTGGATGACTAAGTAACAGTATTAATTGTATGCTCAAATGTGCTTCTTTCACAGGACACTTAGAAAATATTTTTGAATATATGTGTGTGTGTGTGTGTGCGCCTTTGAGTCAGGTGTTTTTTGTTTTAAATTCCTGGTGACTACCTGGATAGGTCCTTGAACTTGCTTGCTAATATTTTGGAAGTAGCTTCCCATTGCCTCCTTCCTAGGGCTGAGAGAGAAAGAGTGACTGGCTCAAAATCACTCAGCTAGTTTCATGCCTAAAGTAGGACTAGAATTCACCATCTCCCAGTTTCTAGGGTAGTGCCTTAACCACTACATCAAAAAATACAAAAAGAAAAAGATATTGTTAACATGCTAACATAAAAATATATATTTGTTTAATTTCCTTTACAAAACTATATAGATGCCTACATTTTCAGTTATGATTTCATTAGTACCATAGGAAACAAATATATTTATTTACTTACAAAGTTAAATGGCTGCCAATCTCGTACAATGTTTTCAGGTGACACAAATTTTCTAATATTTTTAACTTGCAAATACTTTAAACTTTTGCTGCTGGATGAAACACTCTTTCAGAATTGGCCAGTAGAAATATCTGTTTGGCTTCTAAACTTTTTATATCATTCAGACATTTGATATGGAAACCTTTCTAGTATGGTGTGCAGGAATTAAAGTTATGATTTGTCAGTCAAATCAATAGAGTTCATTCTTAGATGTTTGTCTTATGAAAAGACAGTTGCATTGGAAAAGCTTTACTATGGAAGTGTTCAAAAAATATATTTCTTTGACAGGGTGTGCCTAAGAAAGAATTTTATATGTCTCAGAAATCGACAGAAGTTTGAACATTAGTTGGCTCAGGAGAATATTAATTACACTTTGCTCTATGCCTATTAAACCTTGACCAGATTAACTAAAGAGGGTGGGATTGATGAAAAGGTTTCAATATCTGTTTTGTATGCAAATAATACGCATTTCAATCTACAACATTTCAAGAAAAGTTTAGAAAGTTTCATTTTCTGAAACAGGAGACCTGGTATCAGCAACTATAATTAACACTGCCCTAAAATAGACTTGGTTTGACTCAGAAGAAATTGTTCTTCATTTTACTTAGGCTCAGATAGTCTTTAATGAAAACAAATGCCTTGGAAAAGCAGAGAATATACACAAATGTTATCGGATGCATAATTTTATTGTATGTAGGAAGGCACAGCTGCAAAAGGCAAGAAATGATTCCTTGTGTCATGGAAGGCAAGGAGGTGTCGTAAAACCCGGAGAGTATGCATGAGCAGACAGGAGCCAGTAAACAGGATGTGAGTTCAGAAGATTGCAACAGACGTCACGTGAGATTGTAAGGCTTTTGAAAATAATACAACACTATGTCAAAAGTGCAGGTATTCCAGGCTATGGACTCTGTAATCAACAGAAGCCAAGTAGGTGAAATTTGTCGTCTTCAACCCCTAATTTCCCTTCTCTCAGGAAACTGCCTAGAATTCTCCCTGTGGATGAACACAAGGAGGCAGCTTGTGACAAGCATTTTTCCCTTGTGCTAATCATTTACAGGCTGATGGGTTAATGTCTTCCTTCTGTTTAAAGGAGTTAGCTAGCCTATCTGTGCATCATTTCCTCTAGCAATCCTTCCATCTTCTGACCTCTTTCTCCTCTTTTTTAGTATATATGAATATCTCTGCTTTCTCTGCGGTTATTTTTTTTTTTAGATATCCTGTATTCTGAATGTAAAAATATTGAACTGTACAGTTAGCCCTTGCAACTGCCCTGTGTTTAGTGGTGGTTTGAAATCATTCTGGTACTGAAAAAGCATGTTTATGACTGGCTCTCACACTTACAACTGCAGCATCCCCATGGCCAAGTTGATCCTCAGCACTTCAGAACCGGTGGTGTTTAATGACTGTCGTAGTGTCCTGTGGTCATGATTGCCATTTGTGCCTTTCACAGCTGACTTCTGACAAGCAGAATCAATGGAGAAGTTGGCAGTGAAAGCGCAAGTTGCAGTCACATGTCTTGCTTAACAACCATGGGTGATTCCCTTAACTGTTGCAGTGGAAGTGAGGTAAGGCCATTGTGGTCATGTGATATCTTGCTTAATGATTGTATCATTTAGTGACAGTTGTCAATCCCAATTTTGGTTGTTAAGCAAAGACTAATTCATCTCAGCATTATCCACATGCTGATATCGACTAGAAACTTGATTAAAACCATAAGCCAACATTGTCCTACCTGGGACTCTTCAGTTTTGTTGGTCTACAATGCATGGTGAGGCATTCTGGGATTTGTAGGCCAATGTAGCCAACCCTCAAGTACAGGCAAACAGTCCTTTGCATGCAAGAGAAGTAGCATAACAATTAGGAGAAATGTGAATGCAAGCCCCGACTCCAACATCTTCATTTGATTTAAGAGACTGCTGTACAATTAGCACAAAGAACTGACCTAAAAAAGACATTTCTTCAGGAACCAATGGCCTTGCTATGTTGCTGAATTACAGGCGTGGTGAAAAATTCTGGCAATTCTGGTTCAGTGGCATCCAGAAAGCCACTTATTTCCCACCCATGTAAAGAATTTTGGGTATGCTTTTATCTGAATACATTTTACAATTGTGCCTGTGAAATCTGTGACCAGACCCAATTTTACTACCATTTTTAATGGTCATAAGTAAAATCAGTCATAAGTGTGAATCCAGATTAACCAATGGTGTTTTTTGCCAGACCATGGGATGGTACAACTGACCTGAGTTGCGATCACATGACTGTGGGAGCAGGGTGGCAGTCATAAGTTCAAATTTAGGTTGTGACTGACTTTGGAGTCTAGTCAATTCAACCCAAATTGAATATCAGAAATATATGTTTTCAAGGAGCTGTAACAGATGCAACTGAGCAGTATATGTCATCAGAACATAATACTCTGATATCTCAATCAGCATCTATTTGACCGCAAAATTGCACATACGTTCATAAAGTTTGTGTGAATAAAAGGGTAAGGATGTGCAATCAATATATAATAGTTTACACTGTAGTGCCTATAAGATCTCAATGCTATTTAGCATCTTTGCTTACAGAATCAATCAAGAACATTCATTCATAGAATATCAATGTTGAAAGAGTTGCATGTACTGATTCAGATATTTGCATGGCTCCCAAGAAACATTGTTCATCAGATATTTAAGATAACATTTTCAAATATGTTATGTTTCTTAAGTTTAAAAAAATATTGAAGGCGCTTTCAGACACATTTGTTCATCACAGGAGGAAAAAAAATCTGTTTTAAAGCTAGTTAAATGGTCTAGAATTATCTCTTTGTAGTCTAGGATAGCACAAACACTCTTAGTTTTCATTAAGTCACCCCCAGTTTAAAGAAGTTACATATCCCACCATGAGAACTGACTGTTTACACAATATTTCATTTCATTTCATTTCATTTTATTAAATTTATATACCGCCCCATTCCAAGGACTCGGGGCGGTTTACATCTAA
>JANHFL010007119.1:238178-258932 GCA_032468155.1 Oxyrhabdium leporinum | reverse complement strand
TCATAGTTGAATAAGTAATGAAGGAAGATTTTGATATCATAAATGTAATAGAGAGGATCAATAATGTTTTACCTATACTAAAGATTCAAAATAGAGTGAATGGCAGAAAGTATTGTGTAATTTGATCTTTGGTGTAACTAAATAATGATGGATGATAATTTATTATGAAGAAATGTAATAGTGTTATATTTATATAATTTGGTTAAATGATATAAATATGATAACAACTTATTTGTATTGAAGGTATGATACCCAGATACCACACTGTTCACACAACAATATGTTGGTATAAAGATTTAAAAATAAAAACCTTTACAAAAAAAAATAGAATTTGGGACACCAAAAATTCCCTCTTCCTCTTCAATACTTTTTTACTGTGGTATCACAGCTGAACATGGCTTATATAAATAAAAGAGAAAGTCTTCTCAGTTAGAGTATAAGCAGCAAGGCAGACCATTAAGCATATTATTCTGCCTTGTTCTTGACCTGATTGAGGCCACAAGGTGTTTCAGAGGTTATCCATTCATTGTATTTGTAGTTTTTGTACTATTTATTTTATTGTATGTTTACTATATTGTTATTTTATTTGTATTATTTATAACATTATTTTGTAAGTTACCTTAAAATATAAAGTATAAGCCTTTGATAGAAAAGTAGGATATTATTTTAATAAAAAATACAACATAACAATACCGGGGAAAGAGAGTTGTTGCAGCAAGATAAATCAACATAAGTAAATCAACAAAAAATAAATTGACATAAATAAAGGCTGCAGAATTATGCAGGACAAAAGCATTTTTCATATGATTTGAACTTCAAATAAAGGATGAGAGATATTAAACCATTCTCCTTATCATGTAATGAGACGTAACTGTGTACCTTCTTTAAAATTGTTCCTCACAGATGCAATATTAACTTGTTTTGAAAGCATAAACATTCTTCAGTATTTACCTTTGTTTTATTGTTTTCCTTGTTTTTACAACCCAGAAAACAATTTTCCCCACATGATTTTTTTTGAACAAAGTATAAGACAAAGAAGGAAAAGAGTTAACGCCAGATTCTTGTTTTCGTGATCTTAAAATAAAACTAGTTTTTCAAATGAGACAAAGTGTTAACTTGCTTAATTTTCAATAAAAAAAAATAAAGCAAAGCTCTGAAACAAATAAGTGGAAGAATTATTTTAATGTGAATTACAGAAAATTGGTTTTAATATATTAATTATGAAATCTTCAGTTTGCTATAGTATCCCACTTTTAAACTGCAGCTATTTAAATGGATTGGAAACGCTCAGTAGATTCATGCAGTTCAAATTCTTGATAACATTTTTTCAAACTCAGAGAGCAGTACTTAGAAACAAATCTTTTTTTAAAAAACAGCAGAGGTCTCTGCAGACTAAATTATGTTATTTAACAATAATATTATTATGTTATATTATATTATTGTTATATTAAATATTTAATAATATTTGGAAATAACCCAAATAATACTTGGAAATAATACCCGAGAGAACAGGGTTCATTGGAATAGTTTAAGTGGGGGAGGAAAAGTTTAGTTACCTCTGCTCTTATGTTACCCGAAGCATTCAAAGCAGATTTTGGAGCTGTCTTTTGCTCACTTGCAGAAATTTTGGGATCAAATTCTGATTTCGTCATCTTCCCTTTCCTTTGTGAAGAAATATTTTCTGTATGCTGACCTACAAGGCTATAAAATATGTAAACATTCAAAACAAAGATTTCCAGCTACATTTGTCATTAAAAATTTAATACACATAATAAATTATTATATAAACATATGCAGAGGTGGGCTGCACATAATGTAACAACTGGTTCATCTAGTGCAGAAAAATGTGAGCATGCACACGCCATGCACACTTGTGCGTGGCTGCAAAAACACAAGTATTTCCTGCGCATGGCAGCCTCAGTGAGTAGAGGGGGCAAGGCGCGGAAATCAGCTCAGCTGCGGGGGCAGGGTGAGCGAGCCAGATATATAGGACGGGATAGCACCAGGGCGGGTGGGCAGGCCCAGCCAGTGATCGGAACTACCGGTACGGGAGAGCGGTCCAAACCGGCAGCAGCCCACCACTGAACATATGAGTACATAAAATAGAAAGTACAGAACTGCATTACAAAAATCATTTCAATACTCACCCCTCTGGGGAAGTGACAAATGAGGAAGGCTCACTCTGAGAATCAGTTTCAAGTGCCTCATTTATATCACAGTCAGATTCTGATTGTTCAACTTCAGCAGTGCTAACTATAATGATATCAGCGCTAGAATTTTCTATTGCACTAAAGGGAGGTAGAAACAAACCAAAGATTTAGAATGCAATTTAGACATAAATAAAAAACAAGATTATACTATAGATATGTCAAACCCAATGTTTTGTTAAAAAAAATATTTGTCTTGCTTTTAGATCTACATTTCAATTCAAATCCAAGATCTGAATGAGGTTTAAACGTTAGCAAGAAATATATGCAAACGTATGTTTTCTAAATTGAGATATTTGAAGAACTGGATGTGGTAGAAGAGAAGCAGCATGAAAAAGAGGAAGCTAAACAATCATTAAAAGTTTTTCACTGAAATATATTTGCTTGAAGCAGTTTCCAAGTCAAACTGATCAATCAACATCTTAGATGACTTCACTGTCATACAAAGTGATTCCAAGACTACCCGTTCAGTATAAAGCTAAGCCAGAATAATATCAGACTTGGATGTGGATTCAGATATACTTTGATTGGTATGTCATTTTATACTGAAGAAATGTGGGGAAATCAAAAGTATTGATATCAAATGGAATGGAGCAGGGACATGATTCAGGGCTTATTGAATGGTCTGTGGATTATTTTACTTTATTACCAAATTTTAATTTAAAAATTAAAATGAATCTGCTTCCAAACCATATGTTTTTTGTGGAGTTCCAGGGAAGGCAAAGTAGATGGATGAACCAAAGGAACAGTTTACCACAAAGTAGTGTATTGGCTTCAACTCTTTTTAATATTTACACCAATGATCAGCTCTCCCTGAAGTGACTAACAACTATATGTGTACCCTGACAACTGAGCAATGACCATACATGGAAAAACATTTGAGGAGGTTGAACATTTAACTGAAGCACTGGTAGAGCTGGATTGATACTATTGTGATAACCAGTTAAGATCAAATCCAGCAAAAACTCAGGTATGTGCCTTCCATCTTCGCAATAAGCAGGCTGCTAGGATTATTATATGGAGGGGTCATTACTGGAGCATTGTTTCAGGCTTAAATATTTAAGGGTTACTCTAGATAAGGCCCTAACATATAAACAGCACTGTACTAAACTGAAGGTCAATAGACAAAATAACACCCTCAGGAAATTAGGGATGCCAAACCAAGGGTCCTTAACACAACAGCTCTAGCTCTTTGCTGCTCAGCAGGTGAATACACCTGCCCAGTCTGGTATAAATGAGCACATGCTGGGAAAGTAGATGTTGCTCTGAATGAAGTTGGCAGAATTATTACTGGATACCTTAAACCTACTCAACATAAAATCTACCACCTAGCCGGCATTGCCCCACCTGCTATTCACAGAGAAGCAGCAACACAGAAACAGAGATTTAAATCATCTGTATCTAGACAACACCCCCTATGGCAGACATGTCAAATTCAGGGCCCGCAGGCCAGATCCAGCCCGCAATGTGCTTAGATCTCGTCCATGGGGCTGCCCTGGAGACAGCAAGAGGCCAATCCCTGCCACCTTGGCCCCAGCCCAACTTAGTGCTCCCCCTGGCCCGCACACAGTAGACAGTGAGCACGTCGGGGCTGGCGCACAGCTGACCTGTGATGAGCACCATCTTGCCTCACAGGCTGACCGTGTTCCAGTTGTAGTAGAGTAGTATCCAGCAGCAGCACTGCACCCACCACCAGTGCCTCCGCCACTTCCACAGCCTGCTCGCCATCCGGTCTAGCCCGCAGGGAGGGAGAGAGATGGAAATGAGAAGGAGGGAGGGAAGTCCTGCCTTAGCACTTGGCCACCAGCAGCCTTGCTGCCCTCTCGCCATTCCTTTACCCACTCCTCCTGGCCTCTTCTGGTGGTCTCCCATCCTATTGTTGAGGATGCTTTGCTTACAAAGCCAGTTCTCCTCACATGGAGAGGGTGGGCCTCCCTCTGACCCACGCAGTTTCCTCCCGCACCCACCATGGGCAATCTGGTCAAGGAGAGTGAGCACAGAAGCAGCAGCCTCAAGGTGGTGGTGAGCATGGCCAAGGATCCCCTCAGGGAAGTGGGGCTGGACTGGGCTGGGCTGCAGGGTCCCAGTGCCCCAGGAGCTTGAGGGCTGGGCTGGATGCTTGCCCTCCACTGCCCAGGGCTCCAAGCAGCCCGTACCGCTGTCCAGGGCTCCTCCACATGACCTGAGAGGGACAGTGAGGCTCCTCTGGTGGACAAGGCTTTGGCACTCACCCTGGTCTTGCCTTCCTTCACTGGAGACCTCTGGTCTTGCCTGGTCCTCCACAGGAGGTGGAGGACCATGCTACTGTATGGGGAAGCACGGAGGAGAAAGTTTGCAGAAAGCAGTTTCCTCCAAGTCCACCTTCTGCCTTAAGAGATCCCTGGAGAGGAGGAGGGGGTGGCAGGAGAGCTGCGTGAGGGAAGGCTGCCCCAACAAGCCACCATCCTTAGCATGCACGATTAGAAACAGGGAGTTTCAAGAAGGGCCAGTCTCCTTCGTGCAGGACCAGGAGCACTGCTCCCTTGCCTCCTCTTCTTGCTTTCCAGAGATCTGTCAAAGCAGAAGTTGGACTTGGAAGAAACTGCTTCCTGAAAACATTCTCCTACGCGCTTCCACATGCAGCAGCAGCAGCCTCCATCTTCTGCTTTGCTGGGAGGGAGCACCAGACAAGGAAACACCAACAATGTCTGGGATTGGGAGAACATCTCCTTTAGCGTTTTGCTTTGCACATGCACACACACGCACACGCTCATCATTCCAAGCTTGGAGACTTTTATCCACATCTGAGCTTGCAAATTGCCAAGCCTGGGTTTGGGGAGAAAGTCCTCTCCTTTCCCTCTGGGTAAGTCCCCAAACTTGGAATGCAGTGTGTGAGTGCGCGCAGGCACACACATTTGATTGCCAGCAATCTGGGGAGGCAAGGAGCTTGTGGGGCACCAAATTGTTGAGTTAGCGGGTGCAACAGGATAGGATAGGATAGGATAGGATAGGATAGGATAGGATAGGATAGGACAGGACAGGATCTTGGAAGTCTTCTAGTCCAAACCCCTGCTTAGGCAGCAAACCCTATACCATTTCAGACAAATGGTTATCCAAACTCTTCTTAAAAACTTCCAGTGTTGGAGCATTTACAACTTCTGGAGGCACGTTGCTCCACTGATTAATTGTTCTAACTGTCAGGAAATTTCTCCTTAGTTCTACGTTGCTTCTCTCTGACATATTGCGGGAAGGGGGAAACAGGGTCAGAAGCAAATTAACTGAGGTCAGAGTTGGCTCACTGTCAGGGTTCCAACAGATGCCCTAATTAAATCATGAGCCTCAATCCAAGCTTCAAAAGAAATCCAGTCATTTATTAGGAACTTCATGCCGGCACGGACCAGGTGGAGCCAACTCTGACCTCAAGTTAATTCGTGCTTTGCCTCTGACCCTGTTTCCCCATCCTCCCAATATGTATCATCAGTCACATTCCCCAATGAAGCAATTTTGTGGGTTGTAAAAGTTCCTCCCTCTGGCCACTGTGGGTTTCCGTGGAGACTACCTCAGCATATTGGTTGGAATGTGTCTTGTTTTGACTAGTTACCAGCTCCTTGATGCAGCTGCAAAGTTTGTTTTTCCATCCCCTTGCCTATGGCAACCTGAGAGCAGGTCAGGGATGCTTTGCAAGTTGACACCTTGATTAGTTTCCATTCATTGCCTCTTGTCCAGCTCTCAGGTGCTTTGGAGAATAGCTTGACTCCCTCCTCTTTGTGGCAACCCCTGAGATATTGGAACACTGCTATCGCATTACCTCATCTTTCTTTTCATCAAACTAGACATACCCGATTCCAGCAACTGTTCTTTATATGTTTTAGCCTCCAGTCCCCTAATCATCTTTGTTGCTCTTCTCTGCACTCTTTCTAGAGTCTCAATGTCTTTTTTACATTGTGGCAATCAAAACTGGATGCACTATTCCAAGTGTGGTCTTACCAAGACATTATAAAGTAGTATTAACACTTCATGTGATCTTGATTCTATCCCTCTGTTAATGCAGCCCAGGACTGTGTTGGCCTTTTTGGCAGAATTGAATATCTGCTTCGGTACATAGTATTAGTCAATACTGCTTAGTCAACTGTATTCATGAATATTCATAGGAAAGAAAAGAATATAACCCTCAAATGATGACTGATATATATTTCTGAGAAAGATTGTGTGTGTGTGTGTGTTAAAAAGGGGTAGGGTTTCAATCATGCAATTGCAATCAACTTCTTGATTTCTCCACAGCCATCCCACTGTCTCTTTTGAGATAGACCATTTTTAATAAAGAATGGATCTTGGGGAAAAATGGAATTGGAAAAAAGAAAAACAGTGATAGAATCTAGAGTGATAGTAAAATGACTTCAGGAAGAGAAACTCTGAGCTCTGTATGGAAAGGTATTAGATAAGAGAGAAATCTCCCAGCTGAACAAATCAAATGTGGATGTAAAACAATGTGGACACTGCTTGGAAAATAATTGTGTTTGAAATATTCCAGAGGAATATGTTGATTTATGCTAATGGGAAATATGAAAAAGGATGCTTAATGAAGTGACAAATTGAAAGGTGCTGTGGAAAAGGAAAAATAGGCATCAAAGAGAATGATCGTACAGTGTTATACATGCATAGAAAAATATAGCTTCAAATTATATAATGAAAGAGAATAAGGGAAGATTAAAATTTAAAACATTATTTTAAAGGGGGAAAATTGAAAGTGAGTAAAAAGAGCTAAACCAGGAACTTCTAGCACAGTGGTTTTAAAATTGAGGGCAATTTCCCACAAGAGGGTAATTTGGACACATGCAGGGGGGGAAATGGAACAATTAGTAATTCCTTGTTTGTGACCCAAAGATTTGGGACTGCTGCTGCTGAAATGCTTAGGTAAAACAACAGAATGTGGTTTTTTAAAAAAATCAGATAATTATATATTTGAGACTGGGAAAAGGAGTAATTCACAAAGTTGTGATATTGGTGTGGTTCATATACATCCCCCCTTATATACAGCCTATGACTTCTGTTCATGGATTTATGAGTGGATTGTTAATTCTGTTTTGCTTCCTGTTGGATTGTATGTATTTTTCCCTACTACTCCCAACAGCATTCTTTGTTACTGAGAATATTCAGTCTACACTGAGAATAGTTTTTATCCGTGCATAAGTGTTTTTTTTTACAATTTTCTGCATAGTTTCCCTGAGCATGACAGTAACCTCCTTTTATGAAATATTACATAAACAGAGAATTAAAATTTCTTTGGAACATCAGCCATCTTAACTTGGTGTCCCTCCAGATGTGTTTAAATAGAGCAGTGAAGTGGTAAAAATGTGGCTGAGGCTTCTCAGTATACCACTAGACATGGCTTGAACTGAATCTGCAGTAAAACTTAAGCACTTTTATAGCAGTTGATTGCCTCTGATGAATGCAGGTAAGACCCCCACTTATATCCTAAAGTCTGGTGACTTTTCAGATTTTTCACATAGCAATGGAAAAATTGCCTCACATTTCTTAATCAATAAAAAGTGACGGATGCCTATATACAGTCTTTTCATTGCTACTCCTTAAAATTATATCTCCTAATATTATCTTTAATGGTATGAGTCACTCTGGTATGCATGCTTTTATTTGGTTAAAAAGTCCAACATGACCGCACACTTAGTGGTGAGAAATTCCCTTACTGGTGTCCTTGAAATAATAAAAACAAAATAATGTTTGAATAAACAGCTTAAAAAAAGCACAATTACCAAGGAAACGTACTTTCAAATCATGCTTTTTAAAATAGTTCTTGGTTTAGAAAGATAAAAAATGCCTATGCATCAGTGATGAAATTAGTATTTGATTGCTTTAGAGAAAAGGAAAAATCAAAGGTAAGATCTGAATTACCTCTAAGGGATAAAGACTAAAAAGTATATAAGGAACATCATGATAACAAGCTTAGTGAAATAAGTGGTAACATGCACTACAGTAGATCCAATGATATAATGAGGATTTGTTGACACACATAATCATGAACATTGGATATCTAGATGAATAATTTAACTATTTTCCTAGATTGTCAATAATTGTTTTGATAGAATCTTAAATCTTTGAAATTCAGATTTAAGATTAATAATGAATAAAAACTGAATGGAATTTCTAGACCTGAAAGCTGGGTAATTCTGAGAGTATGGTGTGAAAATTGTGGTTTCAGATTGATGATACAATGTGTGAGTATGGCTTGCCACTAGGGCTGGAGATTGTATGCTGAATGTCTGTGGTTTCTACAAAGGGCAGAGTCAGGGTCAAGCTGAACACACTGTTTATAAGGGAAACAAAATATTGCAAAGTAAAAACGTTTCTGTTCATTGTCCTAGGGAGGTGGTTCTCCATAATACTTCATTCTACTTGGCTGGCTCTAATTTCTTACCCAGTCAGTCTGCATTCCATAGCCACCTAATTATTGTCCTCATTCCTTGTTGGGATAGGTTGTTGGGATTCTAACATTTCATTTTCATTCCTTAAGTTGTTTTACATTTATGCAAATTTCACTACTCCAAAGACTCTAAGGACTTTCCCTTCATTACTGTAGTGCTTGAGTTATGACTGCACTTGAGACCAGGATTGCTGTTGCTAAGTGATGCAGTCATAAAATGCAGCATCATGTGACTGCATCACTCAGTGATGGCAATTCAGGCAGTTGTCCTTGTAACTCAAGATGTGTGGATTGTTAATTGGGAAGTGGAGGGAGACCCAGGTAAGGAGGGAGTTCATGGGACCATGGGATGCTACAATGGCCAGAACTTTTGAGAACTGGTCATAAGTCCTTTTGTTCAATGCCAGTGTAACTTCAAATAATTGCTGTAAGAATGGTTGTAACTCATGGACTACCAGTAGTATCTAACCACTCTACAAAAATGCCTGGCATTTTATTCTGCTCTATCACTATGATGTCATTTACATCTCACCATTGACACATATGTGAAACAACTTTATGTTTTTCTTAATTGTCAAGTGTTAGGATTTCCCCTTAATTCAAAAGCAGCCAGCAGCAGTTTCTATACTACTGCCAATGCAGTCAAGTAGCCCATAGCCACGATTATATTGGTAATTCAGGGTGGCATGGGCAGAGTCTCTCCCCAAGACCCTGGATACCCCTTAACCAAAAGAACGGCACACATCTGCTGTTTTCAGAAGATGTGCAATTGTGAGTGACCATTATTTCTCCTAACAGTATGGTAAAGGGTCAGAACCCAAGTCAACAAGCCTATTAGACAGAGCAGATGTATGAGAAATTGTCATATCTTTCTTTACACACATCATTATACAGTTGAAAATTATCTGTTTTATATATTCCTAGTGGCTGGCGATGCCGAGAGGCATCTGAGCATGTAGAATTCAAGCTTTGTCCTGAACATGTTAAATCAAAATATATACAAGGATCCATACCATAATGAAGCCTAGGATTATAGTCGTAAATTGTACCAATTATTAAGTGGGTCACCATGTGATTTTGACTGATTTCATAACCTTTTGAATAGTGGTCGCTTTTTGCCAGAATCTGGAAGTAAATAGCAGCATTGGGCAAAAAAAGTCATAAATTGTAGTCATGTGACCACAGCATGCTACAAATGGCTATAAATGTGGGCTGGTTGCCAAGTACTCAAAATGAGATCTTGTGGAGGGGCAGTGGCTGTTGGAACTTTGAAATTGGGTTGAAAATAACTGCGGAGATCTGTCATAACTTTGAATGGCCACTAAGTGATCAGTTATAAATTGAGGACTACCTGTACTACATAATTCAGCAGACAGGTGAAATAGTAATAGCAGCAGAAGGATCAGGAATGGAGACAGCAAATCTTATACTGGTATAGTTTTCTCCCAATCAAGGACTGGTGGACTAATTCAGCAGTGGAGAAAAACAGTCAGCCATTTATCTTGGTTTGACAATACTAGTTTCGTGACATAAATAGTAATACTCATCTTCCTAATAAATGGAAACAAATGAACATTAAAAATAATCAGAGCAAGGGAGTATTATTACCCTGCAACTTTCCAGAATGTAAGCTGCATGACTTGCAACTGACATGGTTTCAAGATTCAAATGGTCATGCATGCAGAATGAGGCCTAGATCATTAGCCAGAGGGGCATAATACTGAAGCATTTTAATACATTGAGTCAATGATTTGGCCCTAAAGATATCTTTATTAAATAAAAACTACGAAGTAATTTTATTTGGTAATTAAAATTTAATTTGGCAATGAAACATTTGCAAAAAGACCAAGCTGAGAGAGCACCAGGGCCCATAATTTTAATTTTGCTACTTTAGCCTGCAGTATTTTTCATTAATCAAAACAGCAGCATTTGGTTTTATTGCTTATTGACATGTAATATTTCTTCAAGATAATATCTGTGACCATATAATTTAGGAAATCCACACCCAAGTTGCCCAAAACCTGCTCCTCGTTTTTATACTCAGAATAACAGAATTGGAAGAGAACTTGGAGTTCTAGTCCAGGCCTGTCAAACTGGCGGCTCAAAGGCCGGATGCATCATGTGCAGGCCACACCCACCCCAGCTCCGCAAAAGGCAAAAAAGTCACGATACATCATCTGACATGATCAAATTTGACACCTGTGTTCTAGTCCAACCGCCTGCTCAAGCTGGTGACCCTATATCATTTAAGACAAATGGGTGTCCAATCTCTCCTTCACTGTTGATCAGATAAATTATTTCCTCTTTTCCTTGTTCACTTCCCTTTGCTTCTCTCTGTGGATAGCTCAGTCTTTGTGGATCTCATTTAACAAAACAACAGTTGCCTTAAATAAATCAAGATTGAATGACAAGAAATTCTCACTGCAAGAAACTGTAAATACCTATTTGAGGTTTTGGAAAACTAAGACATATTTTCATATACTTTTCTAGCAAGTTTATGTATCTGCTGTCCTGTTCTTATAAACATATGCATATGCTAGCACAAGTGCTTGTGTATTAATACTTTACTTCTGAACGAGTATATGTGCTTTGTGACAATTGCTCCTTCCTTAATCTCTGTTATCTAGTAGTTTCTTCTTACTAAAAGGAAAAAAATAGTGATATTTCTTTCTACTAAAGGTTTCCTTTTCGTATTGGTCCTTGTTATTATTCAGTATTCTCTACTTTTTCTGTCTTCTGTTTCTTCATCTTCCAATGGTATATTTATTACATTAATATTGTGTAATTATTTGGAGCTTATAGAGTCTTTTGTTGTTTTAGTTTCAGAATTACCCCAGTAAACGTTGCTTGGCCAAGTGAGCTACTTGATTGAAGATTTGAGCTGAGATCTTCTGGTCCCAGTGTAACATTTTAAGTAAAACTCAAACCTACAGGCTTGATCCTATCCCCAAGCCTAAGGAAGAGCTAGAATCAGAAAGACATGTCTGCCATTGGTTTATGTATTTACAATTGAGATTTAAATTAGACAAAAAGAGTTATGGATTTGACTTTGTTAAAAATAAATTGAAAATCCTACTGTGTGGCAGTGATGAACATATTACTGCTAAACTTTATAAAACATTATTGACAAATTTGGAAAGTGAATATGTACAAACATTTTATGATTCAGTGGGCAAGGAACTTTGGACATAATGTAAACTTGAACAATGGGAGAATATGTGGACGAAAGATTTAAAATTTATACTAAATTACAATTTAAAAGAAAATTTTTATAAGATGATGTATCATTGGTATTTAACAGATAAGTTAAAATACCAATGATATATCATCTTATAAAATGATAAGCTACAGATAAGTTATCAAGAATGTATAAAGGTACTTCAAATGAATGTTGGAAATGCAAATGTAAAGAAGGGACTTTTTATCATTTGTGGTGGACATGTGATGAAGCAAAGAAATATTGGAGTAGGATTCATATTCTAATACAGCAGATTCTTAAAGTGAATATAAAGATAAAACCAGAAACTTTTATTTTGGGTTTAATAGAAAAAGACTTAGGAAAAAATTTGGAACTTTGATATTATATATGTTGATGGCAGCAAGATTACTTTATGCACGAAAATGGAAGATACTTTGATTCCTACAATGGATGAATGGCTGCAAAAGTTGGAGTTAGCAGATATGGCTATAAAAGAAAAAAAACCACATAACTAGTTTTATTTCTATTTGGAAACGACTTCTGTACTTTGTGCTTGAGGTGTTAAAAATGAAACTTTGATTTGGGTTTTACTGATTAGATTTGTTGATATAGAAATGGCTAGCTTATACTATTATGTAAAAGTACAAAGTTGAGGTTTCACATTACTATCTTACTTTACTGCACCAAAGGGAGGTGGAAGTCAACGCCTTTTCTTTCTTTTTCCCTTCTTTTCTACACTCTTCCCTTCCTTTATCCTTGTTCTATTTTTCCTATTGTTTTTGTATTTTATGCTAAAAATAATATAAACTAATAAGAAAGACAAAGCAGAAAAAACCTCAAACCAACACATATGTATTCAGAAATGCATATTCTTTATCCATAGAACCATAAAGCAGGACATGGCTATTTAATGTAGGCATGTCCAAACTGTGGATCGTAAGATGCAGGTGGCCCTAGAGAACTGGTAATGTGGCCCCTCAAGATCATAAACTTACGAGATTTTATATACATTAACTATATTATATGCAGCTCAAGACATTTCTTCACTCAGTGTGGCCCAGGCAAGCCAAAAGATTGAACAAACATGATTTAGGGCATGAAATTCAGTTCTCTGTATTAGGATCCAAATTACAGTACCTTAGAGAGAGAACTATTTATCCTCTGCTTAAATATATTCAGCAAATGATTGTTTGTAATGTCCCTTAATAATTAGATTGTCAAAATGCTAGGATTTTTTTTTACTTTAATAGAGAACGAAGATCTGCCTTTCTGGTAACTTGAGTCCATTACCTTATTTATTGCACTCTGTGATAAAGAACAAATCATGGCTCTTTTCTGTGTTATAGTATTATATTCTTTTTCAGTTAGTTGTTCTTAACACTAAATATATCCAGACTCTCCTTATAAGATTTCCTTTCCATTTCCCTGACCATCTTTGCTGTTCTTTCTTGAACTTATTCTAATATTTCTGAAACAAGTGTTGCCTAGAATTCGACACAATACTCAGGTTGAGCCTGGACAATACAGAGTACAATGAAATTATTGCTTTCCAATATTAAAAAAACAATACTTTTACTGAAAAAAGAAACTGCATATCTTTCAGTGGGTCTTATTTACAGGTAGGTATATGTACAGTGTAGGTATGTTGCAGCTTTTAGTGGACAGTAAAAAGTTAACATTTTAAAACTCTAACATGTATTCAAGCAAGCTTATAATTGAACTATTTATATGTTTCCTGACTTGATTCTGGCCCCTCTTTATTTTTTATTCTTCATGTCAACATCTGAATGATTGTAATCTGTTCTTTATTTTTGTTACAATTTTTTAGGAGGATGATTTGATTGCTTTAGGTATGTACACTATTTAAATGTATCAAACTTAAATTTGTCAAGAATTGAGGCACTCTAGTAAGGCAACCCAACCAAAATAATCTTTCTGGCAAGATGCCTGTGTGCATGCAGAGCATTCAAAGCATTCAAAGGGAAGAGCATCGTGGTTGCCATTATGCTGAGCCCAGCATATCTTGCACATTGCAAGATAGGTTACAGGAGAAGTAGAGCTTCACTTGTATGTTCCTTGTTTTATCTTCCATTTTGCAGACAAGACAAGCCTTCTTTTCTAAAGAGCTAGAACCACACTTCACCCAAACAAATTTTGTCATATCCATCTATCCTTAAAATTGAAAAGGATATATATTAATATAGCTCGAATTGCTGATTTTCCATGTAACACCCACACCCCCACCCCCACCCCACAGTCATTTCTAACTCAACCTTGCAGCAAATTCAGTACAAGTCTATATAAAGCAGAATGGCAGTTTGCTTACATTTTCAGCAAGTAAAGAGCAACTCAGTGATGCTGCAATCATAAATCTGCATTCCTGAATGCATCTGAGGGACCCATTGCGGACTGCTTTACCCTGATATCTGCTCCAACTATACTTTTCAAAGCTTTGTTGGCTGTTCAGATAAAGGGAAAGGTTGCTTGCATCCTGCTTTTGCTCTGAAAGTTCATAAACATACTCCCCCGCCCCCCTCTCATCAACATAGATCCCTGTTTAAGCCATGAAACCGCCCTGGTTTGCTCCAGGGCTAATTAAAGCCAAATGAGGTCTTAAGCCAATGTTTCTTAAAGTATGGTCCGAGGACCCTTTGGCTCTCTAGGATCCTCTCGGGGTTTCCATAAAAGCAAGGTATTTTGCTAGTTATTGAAACATTTGCTGACATTTGAAACAGTTACAATCTTATTCATATTTTAAAAAAAATACCGTATAAGTTATTTTCATGAAAAAAACAATAACATCGAATGTTTCATATTGTTATTTCTTACACGATTCAGTAAAGTAAATTAATATTCCATGAGTGCATCCATTTTAAGTTATAATACGATAATTATCGATAAACAATCCCTATAAGCAAAATCTTTTTTAAGGTCCTTCATGATTTTTTAAAAGTGGGAATTACTCCTGACAGCAAAAAGTTTGCTCTCCACCGCCGCGAGAGTCTCGCCGTGAGATGGAAGATAAATCGAAGATGGGTCCACAACTTCAAACCGGACTTTACATTTCAGTCACTCCTGGTGCCAAGGAAAACTTTTTCTTTTTAACAACGCAGACCGAAGTAGAAACCCACCCCCCCCAAATAAAAAATCGACTAACGCCGAGCATGGCAGCGAAAGAGTGAAGGGCATGACAGCTACGGAGAAAAACGCGGGGATGCCACCCTTCCCTAAGCGCCCGAAGCACGCGCTTGTTTTGCGTAATGGGTAATCCAAGGTGGGCTTGCCCTTCCCACAGAGGTTGCGCAATTTTTCTTAAAAAGTTTCTACTCAAGCCAACGATGGAAGGGCCCGCGAGCTAAGAGCGGAGAGGAGCGCCTATCACTCCCACAGCTCGTCAAAGCAGCTCCAAAGAACCGCGGCCAGACAAACGAGGGGGGGGGGGGAAGAGAATCTATACCGACCTTCGCAGCCGTTAAAAACGAAAACCCCGCCCCTTCGCCTTTGAGGGTTAACCGCTATAGGCTGGGAGGCGCCTCTTTCCCTTCAGCGCCCAATCCGCTCCGCCCCTCGACTCTCCCAAGATGGCGTTGTCTCCGCCTCTCAGTTTCCTCCGGGAATGGGAGCGGGCGGCTGCGGTCGAAGCTGGGACTCCTCCCCGCGCTGGGGAGAAGGTCGGCTTGGGTGTGTTCGCGCCTCGGCAGGCGGGGCGTCGGTAGCGGATTAGTCCAGTGGCGGCGGCGGCGGCGGAGGAAGAGCGGTCAGCCGCGGACCTGGAGAAGGCGCGCTTCGGTTTCTGAGTAAGCGGCGCACTTGAGCGGCCGGGGTTCGGGAAGTCCGTCGGAAAGCGGGTCGGATAATGGAAGAGTCTAACGGAGGGGGCGGCGGAGCGCAGGAAAGTTTCTCTCCCCGTCGGAGGGGGATTCGCGGCCATGTTGGGGAAGGTACTCGGGGGAGCGCGGACAGCTTTGGTCGTGAGGGAACGAGAGCAGCAGGACAGGGTCCATTTCCTTCTCTGCCTCGCTTTCTTTCTTCCCTCCCTCCGGTTGCCCGGTTGGGGCCGTCGAGCCGCGGGTGGAGGCGGTGGGGGAGTTCAGGCATCCCGGATCCTTCGCGTCGAGGCGGTTGGCGGCGCCTAACTTAGCTTTGACTCGGGACGCCTAGCCGCCGGAGGCCGGCGGGGGATCATGAGGGAGACGGGCCGGCTTCGGGAGGGGTCTTTCCCCTTCGTGACAGCGCCTTTCCCTCGGAAGCCCTCTTCCCTGGGGCTCCTCGCACGACAACTCCCCTCAGTTCTACAGCCAGAGAGAGGGTAGTCGCCTCAAAGCGCGCTCAAGATGGGAGCGGTAAATAAAAATAAAGAAGGGTGGGAGCGCCTCCTCAGCTCCCCGTTGCACCTCTGATTCCCGGATCGGCGTGTCGCGAGCTCCGCTTTCCTCTCGGTGAACCAGATAACATTCTCTCCCCCCAGCCCCCCGCTCGCCGTACATCTTTCTTCGGATCAACGGACCGTTCTTATCACTCTCTGGGGTTTGTTTTTTGTTTTTTTGTTTTTCTTCATTCTGGAATCAAAAGTTTTCGTGAGCAACATTTTTGGAGAGGAGAAGTCAAAAGGGCCCGTCTGCAAGAAAAAAAGAAAAAGGACGCGTGTGTGTTGCGTTCCTTTGCTCGAGTTTCGTGATGGAGCGCGGTTGTTTTGTATCGGGAAGCAGCGAACTTCCTGCGCCTGTCAACAGGGTTAGCTGGGCGTGGATTATTATTATTCCTCTTTGAAAAAAGTTAGGTCTCTCGCGCTTAGTCTTGTATTCTGTCTGCGAGTTGGGCCTAGCCGAAATAGTCTCAAATGCCGGTATTGAAAAAGATTTACTCCCTCCTTAGATGTCTTGGAGAAAGAGCTAGTGCCAGTTTCTATACTTATCCTGAAATAAAAATGCTAGTTCCTTATCAGCCTTTAATTAGATTGGAATTTCACTTCCTTGTTTATTTAGGAAACTCAAAGTTACTTAACTTCAAAAACATCACTTACGGTGAGGAAGAATTAATATTGATAAAAGTATGAGGTTACATCAGCCAAAATACACTGTTACATTATCAGTGAAAGTGTTCTAGTTGGGTTCATTTAATACACTGATTTACAGTACAGTTGAGTGTGTTCATATAATTGTGCTTTATTCAATAAAGATGGGTGGCAAATAAATTTTCTAACTAAATAAATAAACTTGTTTTTCTTAACAAGATAACCCCACCTTTAAAGGTACAGTTGTTGAGAAGCAGTTTTCTAAGATGCCTAAATGGTACTACTGATGAACATTCATTCAAATGGTTTACTTTTGTATTTTTACAGTTTTCAGGCTTTCTGTAGGGTTACTTTTTGTTAACAGATTTATATGTTTGTGAAAACAGTTCTTATTCATAAAAATGAACTAATATTTCACTTGCTGATTTTAATGCTTTAAATTGATGTTTTCTTTTTTTTTGTATGTACAATTATCTTACAATCTTATTTAAGTATTTTATTTTTTTGAAAAATTTCTCTAATTTCTTTTATTCAATAGGACAAGAACTGTAGTTAAAATGTATGTGAAACTGAGAAAGCCTTTCAGAGGGGAAATTCTTAACAATTTTTTTGCATACAGTATATATTTTTTGTACTTCTGCAAATCTTGGATCTTCACCAAGCCTTTTCATGTGGATGTTTTGGCTACAAAAGCATTTCACCTATGCATAAAAAATAGAAGAAAATGACAACCAGTAGTGCTCATAAGATTAACATAGGTAAATGGGCACATTTTTGTTCCAGCAGTTTGCAGCATGACATTTAATTAAAGGCAAATAAAATGTCATGAATCATTGCAGTGATTTATATTTAGTTTTATTTCCTTTTAAAATGATACTGCTGACATCTGCATTTTTTACAAATGCGTATGTGGATATAAATTTTAGTTTTATCCATTGTGTGATTATTCTTGCAACTTGTAGTGAAAGCTTCTGCTTTATATATATAAACTAGATGGGTAGCTTACAAATTATAAATTTTATTCTAAAATAATGAACAAATAATGAAAATACTATTATTTAATTACTGCAATAGCATAGACTTTGGAAAAATCATATATTTCATTTCTATGACTGGATTTTTTTAACCTGAAATATAGGTGCATAGTTTGGCTTTGTTGTACAGGTAGTCCTCAACTTACAACAGTTCATTCAAAGTTGCAACGGGACTGAAAAAAAGTAGTTATGACTTTTTTCACATTTTTTTTCACAGTTACAACCTTTGCAGCATCCCCATGATCATGTGATCAAAATTCAAATGCTTGTCAACTGGTTCATATTTATGGCCGTTCCTCTGTCCCAAGTCACGTGATCCCCTTTTGTGATCTTCTGACAAGCAAAGTCAATGGGAGAAGCCATATTCACTTAACAACCGGGTTACTAACTTATCAACTGCAGTGACTCACTTAACAATGGTTGCAAGAGAGGTTGTAAAATGGGGCAAAGCTCACTTAACAAATATCTCACTTAACAATAATTTTGAGCTCAATTGTGTTCATAAGTCGAGGACTACCTGTATTGCTGCAGATCTTTAGAAATCAGTTTAGTAGTCTCAAATTCACTTGCAGAAAGAAATGTTAGGACTTTTTTATCTGCCCAAATATTAGTAGACTGTTGGTGGATCAGCAGTGTACTTGTTGATACCTGTTGCTGATTCCTATTGAGCAACATCTGTATTTATTGTATTATCATGTGACTTTACTGTTGTATCTTTATATTTTGAACTGGCCTAATGACACCATAAGTTTAAGAATGATCCACAGTCAAATTCAGAGGTTTAAAATTGATCAGACTTTACTGTTTTGTCCAATCTGGACTACTCTAAATAAGAAAAGATCTTAAAACTTAGTGTTTTAGGGTCTTGTGGTTTGTTTGTTTGCCTTGGCAATTGTAGTGTTCCAATTACAGTAATGTTTAATTGAAAACTTCCTATGCATTGCAAAGACTTAAATCTTCATGCCCTAAATCAGTGGCAAATCTTATTTTGTACATTTGATTATGTATTCCTAAATTTTGATAGAGCAATTTTGGGAAGGATGTAAATAGGAGGTCATAATGCCCCAAAAGCATTCTTTTCTGCTGTGAAGGAAGATTGATGCTTCTCTTTCTCTTTTCACTCATATGATTTACATTTTTTGAGAAATGAATTAATTTCCAGATAATTCCAATGTTCATTTGAAAATACATTCATATGTGCTGTTACCTTTTGTCTAATTTTCCAAAATTCGAATGATTCCAGCATAGTTAAAATATTAAATTTGTCTTCATTCATAAAATAATTAATCTTTCAGGTCAGCTTCAGATTTTACCACTTTCTGTAACCTGTTAGATTCTTAATGGGTACATTCTAACATAATACTGAGTGGTTTAACCTGGATATCTGTTTTTAGTTGTGAGGAAATTCTTGAACTTACTGGTTAGTTTAACTTTTGAATGCTCTTATGTGCTATTTAGGAATCCAAAAGCAAATTTAGAGATATCTAGGTCATTTAGTTATGTCTTTTATAGAAACAAGGTGTGGCCATAAAGTGGTCAGTAAATAATGGAGAGGTTCCCTGACTCAGGCTATATGATACCTACTCATCAAGGGAAAAAGAGTAACATTATAGCACTAAGGCTGTAACTACCATGGCCCAATTTTAAAGTTCCTTGTTATTAATTCCATTCCCCACTTTTTATCTTCTCTGAAGGATTCTGGAGTACTTGAAAATTTGAAAGTATTTTATTTTACCTCTATTTTCACAGAAGAAATTTGGGGGAGAACTGTGCGCCTGAGTTACGTAGGAAAGGAATGAGAAAATCTGAGTCATATAGTGACAAGAGAAGAAAGGCTAGGCAGTATTGACAAATTGAATACCTGCTTTATTGATAAGTAGAACATCAACAAATCATCAGACCTGATGGCATTCAGCCAAAGGTTATTAAGGAGCTTAAATCTGCCATTATGGATCTCCTAACTATAATACACCACCTCTCTACATACCATCTGTATTTGAGCACTGAAAGGTGATTAATGTAGCTTCAGTTTTTAAGAAGGGCTTATGGGAAGATTCAGGAAGTATCAGCATCTGTGCCAAGGAAAACGGTGGAAACTGCTATTAAAGATAAAACTACCAAACATTTGGAGACATAGGCCTTGCTCAAAAATATCCAAAATTGCTACATCAAGGGAATGTGCACGTGACGCATCCGGCCACCAGTTTGACACCCCTAGAATAAAAGAACAGGTCATCTTGTGAATAAACATCTAGCTGAAAAATAAAAACAATTGGAATAAATAGACATTTCTCAGAATGGAGGATTGGTTCCCATTCCCCCATGGTTCTTTCCTAGGACAAATGCTTATTAATGTATTTATAAATCATTTGGAATCAAGTGTGGCTAGGTGGAATAACTAAGTTTGCTGATACACTAAATTGTCTAGAGTGATTTGAACAAAAATGGACTGCAAAAAGCTTCAAAGGGATGTCTGTGTTTAAGGGAATGTATGTCAAAGTGACTGATGTCCTTCAGTGTGCACAACTGTAAATTGATGCCAAAATTATTCATATAAACTAATGGGATAAGAGCTAATAGTAATAAATGAAGAAAGAGGTCTTGGATTAATGGTGAAAAGTGTTCATCAATTATAAAAAAGACCAGCATGTTTGGACAATAAACTGTATTGAATATAGAGGATGCAAATATGATATTGCCCTTATATGAATCAGTGGATCTGGTGCAGTTGCATCTGGAATATGTGCAGTTCTTTCAACAAAAGAATTACGAATGGCCCTGAAACACATTAAATCACAGAAAGTTTTTTAGTTTAGTTTTAGTTTAGTTTAATTTTTAATTTATATACCGCCCCATTCCGAAGACTCGGGGCGGTTTACAAC
>JANHFL010007119.1:213620-237417 GCA_032468155.1 Oxyrhabdium leporinum | reverse complement strand
GGTTTACAACAGTTATTTAAAAACAGTATAAAATAAATTGCTTTAAAAGCTTTAAAAACCCCTCAGTCAGGAAAGGCCATCCAGCTTTCCCTCTGCCCCAAAGTTTGGGAGAATAACTGGATCTTTTATAGATTGAATAGCTTCCTGGACATCATTGGGGTAGGTTCAAAATTACAATGATGCTGAAAAATAACTTTGTGTTCTGAGCCTGTATTTTACAACCTTCACAGCATCCGTCAGTAATGTGATTGCTATTGCAATCAGTATGTCTGTTCCTGTCCCTAACCATTTTTTTTCTTTTCCTTTACAAATCTAATTGGAGGTTTGAAAGGAAGGTGTTATAATAGAGTAGGCAGGCACACAGTAGGGAGTACATATTGAAAGGGATGTGGTGGTATTAGCAGCTCTGAGCATGCTCAGGCACTGGGAGCCACAAACACACTATGCCAGGGGTGTCAAACTGGTCTGAGGGCTGGATTTGTCATGCACAGGCCATGCCCACCCAGCTCCACAAAGGGGAAAAACATTGCGAAACGTCACGTGACTGCAGTGTGACGCCACGAGTTTGATACCCATGCACTATGCAGACAGCCCAGTATATTCCTCATTATGTGCTTAACTTTTTCTCTTATAATCCATTTCTCTCCATTCTCTCTGCTTTGTGAGGGAGAATGTAAGAAAAAAAATGGCTCAGGCACTGGAGAGATTACCTACAGAAATAGCTTGTCCCCCCTCCCCCTTCAGCGGGGGGGGGACAAATTGGAGAGGAAGGGATTATAAGAGAGTAAGCAGGCCCACAATGGGGAATACATCAGACTATTTGCATAGCCCATTCATCACTTATATTCCTTTTGATGTTTATTAATAGATTGAGTTCCAGCAAGTACATACAACAAAATATTTCATTTCTGTCACTATAGCTAAGGGACACAGATATGGGACAGTAAGGTTTTAAATGGTATTACTTAGGAAAAAAATATGAGAAAAGTAAGCAGAAGCTAAATATACCTTATTTTTTATGGTTAATACTTAATTTCTTCATGCAAAGATAAAGCTAAAGTCTTTCCATATTTAATAGTAATCTGATTTCTTTGTATAGACTTCCTAGAAAGCGCTTGAATTGATTTCAGTAATGATATTTAATCTTTCAGCAAGATAAATTTAAGTAAATTAAAATTAAGCAAATTAAATAAAGAATACTATGTGATTTATTTTATTGTGAATGTTCGTGTAATTATGTATGATTCTGCCTTTGTTTATACAGTAGTCCTCAACTTACAATAGTTCATTTAGTAACTGTTAAAAGTGACATGATGATTCAAAGTTACAATGGCACTGAAAAAATTGACATGACCATTTTTTACATTTACGACCATTGCAGCACCTCCATGATCATGTGATCAAAGTTCAGATGCTTGGCAACTGGTTCATGTTTATGACAGTTGCAGTGTCCCTGGGTCACATGATCACCTTTTGCAACCTTCTGAGATGTGAAGCCAATGGGAAAATCACATTCACTTAACAATTGTGTTACTAACTTAACAACTACAGTGATTCACTTAACAACTGTGGCAAGAAAGGTCGTAAAATGGGACAAAATTCACTTAACAAATGTCTTGCTTAGCCACAGAAATTTTGGGCTCTGATGGTCATAAGTCAAAGTCTACCTGTATTACATCCATATCATGTATGTGGTACCGATTGACTAATTACTTCTTATAAGAAATCTGTTGAAAACTACTCCGTCAGATGTACTTTATAAATGGCTATCTGTCGTGGGTGTGTGTGTGTAAAGAAAAGTCAAAATAGTGATTGAAGCACTTGTGACCACCATCTTGACTTTTTTCACCCTCCTTGTGGACAATACCGGCAACTGATTAATAGAAGCAAAAAAATGGAAAGTATTCACCTACGTGTAAAATATCCTTTCAGAGGCAATATCATGTTGAAGAGCTTCTACTGGACATCACTTTAGCTTGAAACTGGTGACTGCTACTATGAAAAGATTAGTTATCACTTATACTTTTATAGTATGTGTATTGTTTTTCTAATTAGAGTGTTGGTGTGGATGATCTTGTAGAAAACTGTATGGATGTATTTGTTCCCTTTTCAGTGACCTTTTAAGCTTGTAGTGAGCTTCTGTAAGGAAATGAGAAATAATAGTTTCTAGACTTCTAAATGTGCTTCAGAATACAGCCGAATGTTAAAGACATGGTTACTCTGTGGCTTCCCTTTAGCAGAGTATTTTTGGTTTATATTTACTTTCATTTGCTTCATCTGCTTTTTTGACTAATATGCCCTGTCATTGTTCTTTAAGTTTTACCTTAGTGAGAAATCTTGTCATGAGATCTTAGCCCTAATATTGTGACACTGAGCAATCGTTCCCCCCATTTTTGCAGCTATCTATTTTATAACTTTTTTAAAATAAAAGAAAATAGTGTATTGTAACTACTATTGGAAATATTTTATTTCAAAACGGCATAACTTTTTAGTTGTCAGAAATTTGATTTGTGACCTGCTACATTGGAATTACAGAAAACATGATGCTATGGGAAGAGAGCTATGTTAGTCTGTGTGGCAAAAAAACATAGTGGAAAGTGGGAGTTAATCAAAAGGAAAATATCTAAAGTTCTTAGAGAAAATAATTGAATACACACACACACACACACACACAATTTTAAGATAATACTGTAATATTTCTAGACAAATTACCATCTAGGTATCTTGCATTAAATACATCCACATGATCAGATACACTTTTTTTCTTGTGCATATCTGGCATTTAAATTAGACAGCAGTAACTGGATAATAATGAATACTGTCTGTCTTCCTTCTTAAATAATTGAATTATACACTGAACAATTGCTTACTGCTAAGTGGATGAATAATTGATTGAAAGTGCACAGAAGTAATTTTAACATATTTGGTTCTATTTGCCTTGGTAGGTCTACTCTAATTTCATGTTGTTGTACTTTTTTGTTCTTTTTCTGAGATAGTTTATTGGTAATCTCCTTCCATATTTTCCACAAATTCACCATTAAAGTTGGATTACTTTGAGGGAAAGATCATACAGTGCAGTAGATCATAATGTAATTTGTTTGGTTTTGATTTAATATGCAGTCTTATATAAGTCTGGTCATTATTGTTTGTAAATTGAGCTATGGGCATCAGGAAACCAATCGTGGCTTATTCAATCTAATTAAGATAAATCATGATTTAATGCATTGTGTGAAATTATTAGTTTAGTGACAAACTCATCAAGGTTATCAGTGAATATTATAGTTCAGCAAATGTTTTTCTGGGTTCTAAAACTTCCTGGAAGCAGGTGGTTGTCTATGACTGTAGCATTCCATTAATGTAATTGTAGTTCAGCATCATTAAAACCCTACTATTACCTTCATTTAAAACCTTTCTGCACTCCATCTATATGTTTATGCATACTAAAGAGGTGCCTTTTTTCTTTGACAGGAGAAAAATAGTGGCTGTATTTGGGAAATTTATTGTAGTAGAGCTAACAACAGGAATTTACTAGGTAACTGGAGCTTTGGACTGTGGTTCTGTTTTTGGATAAAAGCATTATTAAGGAACTGATATTTGGGTCATAATTCATTTATTTCCTTTGTTCATTCCCAGTTCTCCAAAAAATCATTTTTAACTGACAATCTTTAATTTAAAAATTGAAACACTTGACTCAATGAACTTGGAATTTTAAAATTGCACAAATCTTGTTCCTGAAGTTTAGGTAGATAAATTCAATTCTGAAATATTGAGCAAAGTCGAATTTTGCAGATGTTTACCACTTAATTTGGATAAAGCTGCAAAACTTTGCATTGTTTTGCTTTATATTTGTAATTGAGAGAGGTGGCATATAAATTTAATAATAACATTCATTTGTATTTAGGAAAAGCAGCCTATGTGTAAGAAAGCATTAAGTTCGACACTTTTCATTTCTAAGATGAGAAGCAGAACTGATTAGAGAATTGGAATGGACTTTTCAGATCCAGTCCAGTTCAATCCCTGCTCAGTGAAGGATGCAAGTGTAGCATTCTTGATATAATTATTATTGAATGAGGACATCAGATGAAAAGGAGATCAGTGGTGTAAAGTGTTAGAGGGCGTAGTTTGGGTTAGATGTGAAAGCCCGGAAATAGGGTGTTGTATTTTATAGGAATAACTGGAAGAATAACTAGATTGGGGTCTAGTTAATCAGTGGTTTTCAACCTTAGTAAATGTAAGATGTGTGGATTTCAATTTCCCGAATTTTCTAGGCAGCACGTTGGCTGGGATATTTTGACGGTCAAAGTCCATGTATCTTAAAAGTTGTTGAAACACCCACTATACAGTACTGGGTTGTTTAATGAAAATCAGGATGAACTTTTCAAATCAAGTTAATATCCTTTATTGGCTGTATGTTAAAATAGCAGTCTTCAACTGCTGTGTAGTGCTGCAAAAGGTCTATGAGCGTGTCGCATCAGTGAGCCACAGTTAAATGACAGGAACTGTTGCATAGCTGCACAGCTAGAGCCCCATTGCCATGACATCGCAAAAGGTGGACC
Source organism: Oxyrhabdium leporinum (assembly GCA_032468155.1). Lineage (NCBI taxonomy): Eukaryota > Metazoa > Chordata > Lepidosauria > Squamata > Cyclocoridae > Oxyrhabdium > Oxyrhabdium leporinum. Next base: position 232,861 of record JANHFL010007119.1, on the reverse strand, counting down.
ATTTCTTCTCTTAAGGCTCAGCAACCTGTGATGTCACAAGACTTCCAGTTTTGCAACCTGGAATCCCACTTATGAGATGTATATCCGCACAAGTGAACATTTTGACAATGTAGTATAATCTGAAAAAGGTTGAAAAGCACTGTGTTATAGGAATAAAGATGAGATTGAACTTTACATGGGAATGTTGTATGACTTTATAGGTATAACTGAGGTCTGATCCAATTATTTTCACATCTGGAGTACAGTAGTTGAAGGATACAGATTATTCACATGAAAGAAAAATAGTAGAATCGGAAGTAGAATAATATGTTAAAATATTCACATCTACATCTTTAGTTTAAAGATCCTAAACTGCTAGGGCTCCTGCAACAATAAAAATCTCTTCACTTCCACTTTGTGTAAAAATGAGTGAACTAAAAGAAAAAAAATACTATAAGTCAGCCTCCTTTGTTGAAGTGAAGGGGGAGATTTAACAAAACACTTCTAGTCCTGCTGTTTTGTTTAGGTTACTGAGGAGGAAAAACAAATCTGTCAAGCTAATATTTCCCTTATGAAATCTGAAGCTCAGAAGTTTGGAGAGGTGAGCCAAGAGTTCCCTCCAGTGAGGGAATAGAGTCATAACATTTAAAAACCAGAAAACAACCAGCTTTGTGATAGTCATTTCACGTCACTGCAACCGAGTTGGTGCTGGAGAGTTGTTTTAATTGTAGGAACACAGGTGCCTGGAGCTACTTTCTAACTGGTTTAAAATTCTCATATAGAAAATGCCTAAATAGAAATATTAAATAAAAGCAAAATTTATTGTTAATGTATATAACCATTCACATATGTATAAAGAGATTGGACCGATAGTTCAAAAAGGCATGAAGAAAGCACTAGCACTAATGATGTTACCTAGATTGGGTAATGAAACGTCTGCAAGAAAACAAGCAAGCTGTGAGAGCACCAAGGACAATTGTAAATGCGTATAAAATATTAATCAGTGGATAGCAATTCTTATGTTGATATTCATGTAGAACCAGTTTGGGATAATGATTTAGGCTAGAAGGCTTCACGCTAGAAACCCAAAAATTGTGAGTTATAATCCTACCTTAAACACATATCCAGCTAGGTAATCTTGGGCCAATCACTATAGTTCCCAGGAGTAAAAAAAATACCTGAAAGTGCAACCTTTAAGAATGTATGTATATGATATACTACACTTTCTAGTTTCTGTGCTTTAAGAAATATATATAAACATTCTTCCATGTTGCTATTACATATATTTACAATGTGCTTGTATACTGGTGCATAAATTTGTGCTTGGTATGGGTAAAGCTGCATAATTCTTCCCCCCCCCCCCCACGTTAAAAATTATAGGAAACTTCAGTGCATGGTTAAAAGAAGTAAGAGAAAAGGAGGACCGAGAAAATTTTGGGAGTGGCACAGGGAAAGAGGAGAGGAGAGAGGCATACTAGTTAGTCCTAGTTGCTTCACAAGTCTTGTCTAGAATTTGTCTCAAGTAAAATCTGGAACTTCCAATGTGGCATAGGTTTTGAATTTAATAGCTCACAATCTTCCTCATTTATTTCATACACAATTGAAACAACCACAAAGTGGTTAACTTGAAAATTCAAACCATAGTTTTCAAGTAGCAGTGTCCCCTACCAAATTCAATAGGGTTCTCCTGCATAAATATATTGCCAAGCCTACGGATAGACCAGTCTCAGAAAACAATTCCACAGGAAGACTATGACCATTTCTATTGAGATTGGCTATAATAACAAGATCTTGCAAAAGTGATAGTGCTGTACCACTTCCTCCTCCTTATAGTTCAATGTATTAGGGAGGCAAGCGACTGAACTGCTTCTAATTGTCATCTTGTTTTGAATTTTAAAAATGCTTCACCTCCTTTTTCCTGCATGATGCCCTTAAGGTCATCTTTTTCACTCTCTACATACACTGGGAGTGGAAGATTGTCTCCCATTCTTGTGTTTTTGGGGTTTTAGTTGATGCTCTAGAAATTCCCTCTTATTTTTGAAAGCATCTTGTATGTATTTAAATAAGGGTAGGGAGGCATTGCATGACAGCTATATATGTTATGCTTAATGTATAGCTTTTGATTGATGTATAGCTGCAGTGCCTTAATAGTATTTATTCTGTGTTTTAGGAACGTGGTGAAAGATGGTGGATCGCTTGGCAAACAGTGAAGCAAATACTAGGCGAATAAGCGTAGTGGAAAACTGTTTTGGAGCTGCTGGTCAGCCTCTGACCATTCCTGGCCGTGTCCTCATTGGTGAAGGAGTATTAACAAAGCTGTGTAGGAAGAAACCAAAAGCAAGGCAGTTTTTTTTATTCAATGATATCCTTGTATATGGTAACATCGTTATCCAGAAGAAGAAATATAATAAGCAACATATCATTCCTCTTGAAAACGTCACTATTGAGTCTATCCAAGATGAGGGGGATTTGCGGAATGGCTGGCTGATCAAAACTCCAACTAAATCTTTTGCAGTATATGCTGCTACTGCCACAGAAAAATCTGAATGGATGAACCACATCAATAAATGTGTTTCTGATTTGCTGTCCAAAAGTGGGAAGACGCCCAGTAATGAGCATGCAGCTGTCTGGGTACCCGACTCAGAAGCCACTGTTTGCATGCGTTGCCAGAAAGCAAAATTTACCCCTGTAAATCGTCGACACCACTGTCGGAAATGTGGATTTGTTGTATGTGGACCCTGCTCTGAAAAGAGGTTTCTTATTCCCAGTCAGTCTTCCAAGCCTGTGCGAATCTGTGACTTTTGTTATGAATTCCTCTCCATGGGAGAGATGTCAACATGCCAGCCCACAAGATCAGACTCTTTCAGCCAGTCACCAAAGCCTTCTTTAAATGACATATCAGATGATGATGATGATGATGACAGCAGTGACTAAATAATGGAAGAAAATGTTTTTATATTACAGTTGGTGTTTGAACTTGAGTTGTTGTAGGAGAAACCTCTAGTTTCAAGTTCTCCTGAGAAATCTACCCTAGCCATTAAATTTGCCTGAAAAACCTTTGAATCATGTGCCTCAGTATTTAAACTTCCAAAATATGTCATTACTCTTTCTGCAGGGATTGACTATTGCAAATACTTTCCAGCCACGTATACTTGATTTTCTTTCTGCAAGTCAGCACTTCCCCTTTTCTGAAGAGAAAGATTAGAGAATGTAGCACGTTTTTTTTCTTTCCAGTTTGTACTAATAAGTAGTCCATAGTATGAATTCTTTTAATATTAGGATGGGGGAATTAAACCTGCATGAAACCAGTAATTTGGTTAGCAGATTGAAAAGGACATCTAACCAAACTTTGAAACTGATAGTTTACTTGTATTCTATATATTATAAATTCTGAAATATTAGTAACTTTTTAAAAACAATGTAAAATGTTATACACCAAGCAGTGCCTTGTAATGACTGCACTGTTGCAGGAAAAAAAAATAACCTTGCACCAGCATGCAATCATCTAAGAAACAGTTGGTGTTATTAGGATTAATTGCTCTTGTATAATGGGATTTCAGTAATAAGGGTTGTGACCTTATCCCTAGAACTGAAGGCTGTCCAGCATTTCCTTGCACAAAGTGATTTTCATTAGGATGCAAGGTGAAGACAGATTCAGCACTGTTGCACAATGATTATTGTGAGTTGATCACAAGTATGGTGCTCCCACAAAATGAATAAAACAAATGGGGGCTTTTAAGAAATTAATCTTTCAGATGGATTTGATATCTAAACTACTTTCAAACTTGTATGATATTGTTAAATGTTTATAATTATCAGGTATGGTTAATTGAAAAGTTTTGTCTCAGATCATGTTACTTGCTATAATATTTTGTTTTGATATTTAAATCCTTAAATCGTTCACTAATCTTTTTAAACTGTAGGATGTGGATTTAAAAATAAACTGTGTTCTAAAAGCACAAATTGGGAGAATGGGCTAGCTATTCATTTGAAAACAACAACATTTGTACACGGCTGACCTCAAGATGTAAATGAATTGCAGGTGATTTTATTTTAAATGTCTAAAACCAAGACATTTAACTGACAAATAGTAGTACAAAAGGTGTTTCCAGTAAATTTTTTACTTTGTACAATATTCTTTCTATAATGGTGTCAATTTTAAGGAAATGTCAACTTAGCTACAAAGTTTTGTAAAATCCCACAATATATCTCTATTTTTATATAATAGTATGTTTAATTGTGTGGGAATTCAATTTAATTCTCTTGACAGAATTGTGTGGGAATTCAATAGCACCTGAGAATTTATAAATAACATGCTGAATATTATTCATGCAAAAATTATATTGTGCTTAATAAGTCAGTTTCTGCACTGTTTTCTCTTCTGCCGGTTTGACTATATTTATTAAATAAACCATTACATATGTATCTGTGAACTTGTCTACCATTCTATAGTCTGGTTGGATGAAGAGTATAATATCCAAATTGGGGTAAAAAAATCATATGAGGAATCTAGCTATAAAGTGAGGAAGAGTGGACTCAATTGACTTGCTTAGAATCTAGGGAACATCTGTATTGGTGATGAGAATTCAATAGGCTAGATTCCCAGTTGATATTCAAATGCCTGAATCAGGAAGGGCCTTTGCATTAATGCTGGGAGTTCAGACTCACGCACATAATTTTTGAAACTCAGGTCTCCCCCAGCTTTCCTATTTACTCCTTGAATCCTAAAATTCAACATTTGAGGACACAATATTTAAAAACTTCATTAATTAGAATGATTATTTCTAGATATAATATACCCAACAGCTTCATTCTGACAATAATTAACTGCAGGGAGGCTTGTCCTTATGTAGTTATGAGATTTGAAGGCTTCCTCTTTATGTTAACCGAAGTTTAGTGTATTGTCTGAACCCCATATTGTGATTAATCTTATAGGCAAGTCACATAAATTATGGAGTGAAATTGGACTGACTTTAGATAACTTGACAAATTCTAAAATTGTAGAGGCTAAGATTAGAAGAGATCATCTGGGGCTCACTGAGACTTATTGTTATGGTAGACCATATATTTACATTATGTCTGATGAAGGTCTTGTCTTGTGTTTTGCAATAAGCATTAACGATGATTGCCCATGTGTACATTACTATTTCAATAATTACCATTGATGCTTGAAAATGGATAGTTTGGAGGATGTCCCCCAATGTGTGCTTCTTTACAAAGAAGCCAATGAAAACTTTTCTAATTGGCTGGGTATACTTTATTTTTTCTATTTAGCAAAATCTTCCCTTCTCCATAACCCAGATATGAACTGTAGGTTATGTGGATATAATTCAGTGCTTCTTACAATCTTTCTGTATTCAATATTGAATGTAATTTTTATATTTGCCCAGTTATCTTTATATGCTGCACATATGCTTCAGCACTTTCATTTATTTGGCCACAAGCTCCTCCTAGCAGCCCTCAAATCCAGTCATTGAATACAAATGAAATTTGCGTATGCTACAATTAATTCCTGATGCTGTTACCAATTGACAATATAAAACAAATAATCGTAAGATTACGAGTGTGAAAGAAAGCTTACCAATTTTATGATTTTCCTCATTTTATTTTGGAAAGTAAGCTATCTTGTGTCTTAAGTCAACTTTGTGAAAGGCTTAATAAATGATTTTGTAATTTTGTCAGACTGCACTGTTTTCATTGTGTAAATCTGAGGGCAACTATCATGTGTTTTTGCTTGCTCCTAGTGTGTAAAAAGATGTTAAAAGTGCGAAAACTGTGAAAAGGATATAGTTAAACATTACTTACAAGTTTGAGAAATAAATTCTAATATGAAAAGTAAGAGGATTTTGGAATACTTCCACGGGGATCATGCCTATTCTGGAGGGAAAGATATTATTTCTTAAAATTAAGGGTGGCAACCAGTTAAATAACTTGTTTATTTTTAAATGATTGATTTGTTCAAATAGACAAATTGTCTATTTTTGTAAATAGTGAAGGACTCAATGTATAACTTGCAACTTAATGAAGTAACTTGATTGAATAGAATGGTCATTATATCCCTGAGATGTTTTCTTAACTGCTGTTCAGTAGTTTAGCAAGGTAATTTCTGTACCTTGCAGCAGGACCCTTTGTTCTCCAACACATCTTATGTTCCTAGGCTCCCATGTGCAAGATTTAATTTCTGACTCAAGGTTCTCTGGAATAATGCTGTTGCTTGAATAAACCCCATTTTTGTTGTACTTCTGTTTGGCAATATTTGAGGGGTATAAATATGAAAATATTTAACTTAAAAATTTCTAGTAAGATGGTAGAGATGAACAAAAGAAGCAAAACTTTTTGGAGGTTGAAATCAGAGCTCTTGTTCAGGCAAAGATCCCAAGTTGTTTCTTTCTGGCTTGCTAAACTCAAGAAGTTTTTTTTTTCTTTTGTGGATTTGAATACTGTAACTTTTGGAACATGTGCCACATTCCTGAATGCCACAGGGCTTTTGCAAAAAGTTCTCATTTCTCCATATCAGTGTTTATCACAATTTGCAAACTTATCTTACATTGGCAGATAACACCCCCCCAACTACACACCGTTCATTCCTTGCTGAAACAGGAATGAAACCACAAGGGTGGAGAGACAAGGGTTTTCCAGGTTGAATCACATCACATCTCTTGGGAGAAATTGTGGATTGCTTGTAGCCCAAGAAGAAAAAGAAGCTTCTCTTGTTAATAATTACCAAATGTAGCAAAAACTGACATGTTTGTGTTGTGTGGGTTTGTGCGTGTATGTGTTCAGGCATAAAACATGCCTAGATTTGATTTACTCTTGACACTACCGGAGGGTATTGGGGTGGGGAACTTAAAACATTCCGAAATGCCTGATGATTGCCTAATTAAAGCCCATCCCTTTTTCATCTGTATTGGTAATACCAATTAAAAAGGGCTTCAATTTTGCAATCACATCTTGACATTTTGACCTAATAGTAATTACTTTAAAGTTTTTAAAGCAATATAATAGATCCTATAACTCATAATTAATATATTGAAAAACTAATTCCAACATTTTAGATTTCTTTATATGTATTTTACTTATATTCTTTTTATTTATACTTTCTCTAAAATGTCTATTTTTAAAAAAAAAGAAATTCTACCCTTTCTCATTAGTGTCTCATTTGAAAACCCCAAATACAAATATAGAAATATTCCTTTTTAAACTGATTTTTTGCCCCTTGTCAGCGACACCCATTATCCCAGGGGGAATCTGTTGAAAGCCATATAATGATGAGAAGGACAAGTTGGAAATGTAGGCATCATTGTTCCTTTTTCTCTTTATTTTCTAAAACTGCTCCTCTTCCCATAGTGGATTTCTGGAGAACAAGATTGCGCAAAAAGGTTTCAGAATTATGCTGAGGGCTATAGAGTTGCCTCTCTTGTTGTAAGTACAGACACAATTTTTCAGGCACAAAGCAGGCTATGGAGTGATGACAAACTGGTTTTTAGTCTTGAGGTCTGACAGTTAAAGTGTAGCTCCACATTTGACCATTAAATTAAACACACCGTCAATCACAAAGAGCAACTCTTAACCGGAAAAGAGCAACTATTAATAGAACCAGCTCTGTTCAGTTTAAAAAAAGAAACCCAGAAAATAGCAATAATGCTGATGGATAAAGAATAGGGAAAAACAGAGTCAAGCAATAAGTACAGGACTTGGCTGAGAGTTTTGTGGTCTCTTTGTAGTTTTGTTTTTAAGTTGGTTTGTAGTTTGAAGGGTACTTGGTGGTGGTTTTCTTGCAGACATTTCATTACCCAAACTAGATAACATCATCAGTGCACTGATGGCGTTATCTAGTTTGGGTCTTGAAACATCTGCAAGAAAACAACTGAGCTGAGAGAGCACCAAGGACCCCTCATTTCAACCCCGCTCCACAAATATTATTCTTTATTTATTTGCACAACTTAGCTCAGGAATGTTCAGAGTTTATGTTGCATCAGTCACAAGATCTTGATGCATCGTCTGAGGCCAAGTTTCATTTTATCACAAAATAGTTGACTGTTTGGAGAAGGAAAGTTATGCCTTAACATTAATGGAACAATATAATTTGTGTTTGTCTTCTTTTAACATGCTACGCATAGATTGGGTCCAAAATCCTTCTGAATCCTAAGATGATCCATTAACAGCTCACAATTTGAGCAGTAAGAGGAAACTATGGCCAAGGAGAGCCTTTGGACAATTACATCTGATGTGCCAGTTGTGTCCTTTAATCAGGAAGTACAGTACATAAACATTCATGCCCTACAGTACACAGACATTCATGCCCTCAGGGTTGGACTACTACAATTTCTTCTTTATGGGGTTGGTCTTGAAGACTATCTGCAAATGGTTCAACACACACTGCCAAGGTGGCTATGGGTGTGCCTACCTTTGCTGATGTTAATATCTTTACTCAAGAAGCACTGATGGTCAGTCATCTTCTAGGCACAGTTTAAATTGCTGGTTATTATCTTTAAAGATCTTACCTCAATGTCTGGATATTTCCAACACGGCCCGATCTGAAATGATTCTGGAATTAAATCAGGGAGAGAAGGCCTTTTGAGGATCCAATCCCAAAGAAAGATCCACTGTAGGAATCCTATAGTCAATGCTGTGGAACAATTTGTTTTTGTACATAAGGATCACTACTTTCCTGAGGTTTTCTTCGGGACTGGGAAAGTATAGTCATTGGATGAAGGACTTGGGAATGTGAAATTCAGGCTGTCTCTCATGACAGCTGCTGCTGTGTGGACTTGTTTCCTCTTTCAATAAACAAAATTTTGCCATCCTCTTAAGTGAATTACTTATTAAACATCAAAAATCAGTTGTTTCTGTACAGGCCCCTGATGGTTAGACAAGAATGGGCAAATTAACTACAGCACGGAATAGGACAACTTGCCATAACCAACTCGCTGTGGGACAATTTAACAAGTCTATTTAATTATTTAAAATAAATCATATTTTGATTTTTGCCGTTCACATTTATTCTGCCCCTCCTTTTGCATCCTTTCTTTAATGATTCTATTCCAGCATTTCTTTGATATTAGTGTAACTCTTGTCCTGCAGCGAGTTATCCTCAGTGAACAAGGGCTGACTTTTACTTCATTGTGTGCAAGGATTGATATACAGGTAGTCCTCAACTTAGAACCATAACTGAGACTGGAATTATTGCCATATGTTGGTCGTAAAGTGAGTTATGTGACTGGATTTGGGTTTATAACCATTTTTACCATGGTCATTAAGCGAATCACATGGTTGTTAACCAAATCATGTGGCTGTTAAGAAAATCTGATTTCCCCAATTGACTTGGTTGGAAGCTGGCTGGGAAGGTTGCAAATTGTGATCATGTGACTGCACGATGCTGGAACCATCATGAATGTGAGCCAGTTACCGAGCACCTGAATTACGATCCCATTCCCTTTATTTATCTCATGAATTATGGTCATAATTCATTTTTTCTGAAGACGTCATAACTTCAAACTATTGTTAATCAAGTGGTCATAAGTTGAGGGTTATCTGCAGTTAATTTTTTGTATATAACAGAACTCCTATGTGGTGGTTTTCAATGTTTTTACAGAATAAATGCTGATAGGGTCTCTTTACTTGATCTCCGAAAAATGGCTGTTTTCTTTCATTCAAAATGGGCTGAGCAGGTATATAGGAAATTACATTTGGTCTTTTTAAAGTGATATTTGCGATGAATCGGTATATGTGTATGAAAGAGCCACACACAACACAAAATTACTGTCAAAACAAATGCTGCAATATAATTCAGAATTAGGGCTATCAGGACAATACAATAGTTTAGAGCAGGGATTTCAAACCTGTGGCCCGAGGGCCGGATGTATCGTGCGCTGACCACGCCCATGCCTGGTTTAGCGAAGGGGAAAAAGTCCCGATATGTCACGTGCCGCCACCGTGATGGTGTGACTTTGACACCCCTGGTTTAGACCATCTTCTCGAAGAGAAGGGAGAGATCTGCTCACAGAAAGGGAATCTGACCTTGGATGTTCCTGTCACCTTGCAGAAAACTCAGCAAAACTTGACTGATGGGATACTTTGTGGGTGAATAGGGAGTAGGCGCCTAAGAAGGTATTCTGCAATCTAAACAATTCTATTATTCAGAAGGGGGAAATAATCCCAATAGGTCTTTGGGTGATTATCCAAATAATTTCCAGATTTCCCCTACTACGGCAAATAGAATAGTTCAATTAATGCACTGTGCTCGCCAATTTCAATAGATTTAAATACATTTGCACTGGAATGTGTGCAAAGTCTAAGAGTCCATCAAGCTACTCTAAAAAAAAAAGCAAACTTCTCCAATACAGAAAATTGCTTGTGACTTATTCAGAGACCATTTCATGCTTCCTCCTTACCTCCCAAATCCGTTTTATCTGTTGCAAAGTTACTTGGTGGAGGGGAGGCCCTCTCTGGAAAGCCACCACTGATTTCTAGTGCCTAGTGAATGGAAGTAATTTAATTCTTACAGATTAATTAAAAAAAAACCTTTGAAGAAATAAGCATTAGGTGAAGAGTATTGTAGCACAAAATGAGGACTTGTTAACTCTAAACTGCACTGATATTTTCTGTTCTATTTTATATTATTTTGGTTATAAAATGCAATTACTTATTCCCTATGTTTATATGTATCTAATTATTCCTCCAGGGGTTCAAGGCAGGATAAATTTTATTCCCTTCTCAATTATATCCCATAACAATTCTGTCAGGTAGACTGGGTGTGTTTGACATATTTATGTTACAAAAATCCTGAATGTGTAATGCTGTATTCATATTAACCTGACAGTTTGTGGAATGGCTTCAGGGAGGAACTCCAATTATACTGAAAATGAAGTACAGTAGATCAAAATCAGGATAAGACTGCCCTCTACAGGAACTTTCTTTTCCATTTGAATGTGCTGTCCAGAATCAAGGACCTCATCGACTTTAAAATTTAATGGAATCAGGGAAGCCATCAACCTCTGCCTCACCACCTACTTTCAGATCGATGGATAAATATACAAATATACCAAAAGATCAGAAAAATACGCATGGAATCACTATGCTCAGGGCTCAGAGCAAAGAATGTAATGCAGCATCTAGAAACTAGAGCACTTCCACACATACAACCAAAAGTATGGATCTGGCATGTAGATGATAACTAGACAAACCACACGAATCTATCTACAATATCTTCAAAGGAATAAAATTCACAAGGGAAGAATAAACAGCAATACTCTACCCTTTCTGGATGTTCCCATCAGCAAAGGAAAATGATAGTAAATCAGAAACTCAGGTTTGTTGAAAAACAACGTGCACTAAACAAATGTTCCGTTACTAAGGTAACAACCCAACTTCCCACAAGAGGAATTGTGTAGCAACATTATTCAGATGAACACAAATGCACTGCACCAACCCAGGACGTCAGGAAAAGGAAACGTTTGGAGCTTCTGAAGCACCGCAAAAGAGGGCTCCATGCTTACAGTGCTTCAGACGCCTCCTTCTTCAAATTGTGCAATTTGAAGGAGTTTTCTGATGGATTGTGGGAATGGTGTTACGTGGCCTCGGGAAGAAGGGTGTGCCTCACATAGGCTGGGTGTGCTTGCCAAGCAGGGCACTTTCCGTGCACTGGTGGTCTGGATAATTGGCTGAGGTCTTTTGGGTTGAGGCAGCTTGTCACTGCACTGCAAGCAGCATCCCAACTTGCACACAGCCTGAACCCAATTCTCCCCCCATCCCCCTTACCTGAAACTTAATCTGCTTAATGACCTGTGAGATTGCTTAGAACCCAAACTGGGAATGCCGTGACTGTGGTTATTGAGCAAAGCGGTCACATGACATCTCATTTAATGACCCCTTCACTCAAAATCCAAGATTCTGGTCCTAATTGTGGTCATAAGTTAAGGACCACCTGTGCTGCATTATGAAGGGAACATGCTATTTTTACCTGTTTGTAAAAATACATACATACACATATAAATTCCATGAATCTGTGAATCAAGAATCTTTCTCTCAGCAGCTGTGCTCAAAATGGACTGTTTCCTTTCACACTATTTATTTCCTAAATCTTAAAATTATTCACAAAATTACTGCTAAATAGCATATGTTCTTTTGTATTTCCAACAGCAATTGAAGAACGAGGATATTGTGGTCTTTGGGGGGAGATGGGCAACTAACATTTACAAACAAACAAACAAACAAATATGAACATGATTAAAATTGGAGAAATGGATTAGGGGAGGAGAAAATGGAATCTCGCAACATAAAATATGCACAGTATCTTTGGTACTTCTATTATTTTATTGCTTCTATTTTGCTAGATTTAGTGAAGCCTCTTTTTTTACTTCAGGTTTATTGGTTAGACTTTCATCATCTGGACCCATGGAAATGAATCCCTCATCAAATTCCATCATGACTTGAACTTCTACCTTGGCATCAACCTTAGCCTAGATCTGTGTGTGGAACAGGTCCATTTCCTGGATGCTATCAAAACCCACACAATGGTGACATAAATACCATGTTATAAAGGAAACATACAGATTGACATGAATACCTAAACATTTTCAGCCTCTATCCAGAACACACCACCAAATTATCTGTGGTCAGGCTCTATGCTACAAAGAGATTTGTTCTGACTCACTTGACTGAGAAACTCAACCGAGGGAATTAAACCAGGCATTTAGGAAACTGTTTTCCTAAGGAGATTAACAGACGAATCAAAACAGCTACATCAATTCCCAAGGATGAACTATTAAAAGCCAAACAACAGAAACGGAACACCACTGCTTGTTATCTACAGTTCACTGCTGAAGCCACTTAAACTCATTATTAATAAGTTACAATCCACATAGGACAATGACATTGCACTTTCTCAGGGACTAGGTGATAGGCCCATACCTGCATACATACACCTTTCAATCTTATAAGCAACAAAAACAACAGGATGATGCCAATATAGGAACCAGTCTCTGCCTCAAGCCCATATATTTACTTTGCCTCCACATTTGCCTCATTAACACCATGAGAGACCCTAACAAACACACTCACACACAAGATTAGAGGCATCTATACAAGTAGTCTTCAACTTACAACCACAGGTTTAGTGACTGTGACATTACAATGTGGCACTGAAAAAGTGACATATGACCAGTTATTGTATTATCTGTATTATTTTATTATTAACAATAGTGCAATTATATAGAATATTCTATAATCTATCATCAATAAACAAAAATGAATTAAGCAATTGATAAAAAGAAAATAATTTTAGTTGTAAATACTAAGCATGTGCTTTAATTATTGTAGCATTACAGAAAAAAAAATCTGATGGGGGCTGATTTCGTGGTATAGTTTTAACTACCGGTATTAATTTGTATTACGATTCTAAACATATTTTATTTGTATAATTTGTATTACAATACCAAAATTGTTATAATTCTAAACATATTCAATATTATTTAAAAAGCTGAAATCAATGGTATCTCTTTGTATTTAATGTGTTTCTGATAATGAACAATAGCTATTGTGTTAGTTAGCATAATGTTAGTTCAGTCACTTTGTGTTCTACTGGCATGTTATAAATCTTTAAATTGCAATCCGTTTCTAAATTTTCAGTGCCAGAGAAAAATGACAAACGTATTATTGGGTGATGTGACATATTATAAGTTGAAAAAATAATATTTAAACAAAAATTACATTTAGGACACATTAGATCAATACAGCATGGCAAATCATGATGCAATTATTTTTTCAGAAGAGGAAAACAGATACAGTCAGGACAATCTTTGTATAATATTTTGATTTTTAGATTTAAACACTCAAATGTGATTAGCTTAAATGCTGTATAGCAATTTTCAAATGAAGTCATCCTCCATCTAATTTTATGCATACTTGTGCCTTTCACAAAAAAAGAATAGCTGACTCAAAGTATTATTTCAGAAAACCTTTTGGCTACTATTGATGCTCATTACTAGAAAAACTTTGCAAGATTACTAGATAGTGAGATGAGCATAAACAGTGTACAGCCCAATTCAACGCATTCAACTTGGAAGCAAGTGTCAGTAGGGTTTACTTCCATGTCTGTATGCACTGAAACAACATTATGAATATGGTTTGTATCTAGCAACTGTGCTTTTCAGAATTTTTGAGCTACAGTGTCTTCTTGTCAGTTAACTAGCCTATTGTATTTTAATTGCATAATTCAGCTTCTGATACAAGTTTTAGAATAATACTGCTGCAGGTTTGCATTAATTTGACTATAACAACAGCTGGATAAAAGCAGAATTGTCAGAATCTCCTTTGAAATATATTGTGCCTGAATATTTTAAATCTCAGACACCATAACAGATTTTTTATATTAAACTAATGCTCTAGTCAAAGAATAATATTTTATTTCATGTCTTTTCTTTCTTTTCAGTTTTATTATTCTTTTGTTGGTATTCATTGAAGGAGCTAACAAATCCAAAGACCTGTATCAATGTAACATTTAACTAAAACCATTTTCCTATGGTAGCTTGGTTCTATCAGCAATTAGAAGTGAAGCCTCTGGGCAGGTGTAATCACATTAGTAGTTTTATGAGGCAAAGTGCTCACTTTATACTGTAACAGCAGTAAGATCTACACAGAACATTCTCGGTATGCCCTACATGATGCCAAGTAATGAGATTTTCATACAGATGTGGATACTGCAGAAAGCAAGCCAACATCAGCCAATATGTTTGCTACAAACCCAATGGAGCTGTCGGTCCATAGTGAGATCTGTTAATTCATCTACAGATCTCCAAGTGCATTGGCAGGCATAGGCCCGTGATCCCTTCTTCATTAGCAACTTTGTTTTCAACTTGCTGAATTCAGGCATGTTATTCCTAAGAATTAAGAACATTTTATTTCAGCTGAGATTCTGCATGGTTTTAAAGTATCATTGCTTAGAATAAAAGAGCCACTGAATAGAAGTACTTTCATTCACACACAGTGTGTGAATGTCCAGTTTTGTCAACTTCTGACTTTGATCCTGTTTGATTCCAGTTGATTCCGGAATCACTGCTTGCATGCAAAGAAGCTGTAATGGGGAGGGACCTGCTCTTGCTTGGCAAAGCAGAAAGACCTCTAGATGTTGCGGAACAGCAACTCACAGCAACCCTACGTGGTCTGGCCAACAGTTTCATCACCTGGATGAAGACCAAAATTCCTCCCTTGTTCTTTCAATGGAAAACCATTGATATAAAATCAATATTTCATACCAGATATTCTGAAAGTGGGAAAATTCTTTATCAGGTCCTGCATATTAAAAAAAAGTAACCCAATGACATAATTCTGACATTATATTAAAGGAATAATTTCTCCATGTATTTATGATTTAATCATTATCACATACACTTTAAAAAAAATCTTACTAGTTGACTTGATGGAATTTAGTCTCTAGTATTGTAAATGTGTTTAGGATTGCAAATAGGCAAAACGAAACATGACATGACGTGAGAACCATAATAAAAAAATGTTCATTTATCTTGCCCACAAGAGAGAAGGGGAAATATCTGTGCTAAAAAATAATTGTATCAAAAATAATTTTGCCAATAAACTTTCAGTGGGAATACATCTACAACCCTTAATATTGTCCATAATACTTACCTAAAAAAGAGGTAATCACATGATTTGTCCCATTGATAGTCATTATAATGCAAAACACGGAAGTCACACGCAGTGCAACGTAACTGATCACAAGTTCTATTGAAAGAAAGAAAGAAAAGACAAATGTCACTGGTTTATTTAAAAAGAATATGAGGCCTCCATTACAATACTTTGAAATGTTGAACAACTGTTTTTCAGTTAACTTTTTCTTTTTTTGATTGATTAATCAATTTAGTTGGACAGGTTTGAACCGGAAGTAGCTTAGTCTTTTGGGGACAAGTACAATCTCTTCCTGCAAGGTATTTACATAGCTATTGAGGTCAGTTGGCTCTCCAATAATAATGATTTAGGTACTCCAAAACTACATATACACTCTTTCTGAAGGATGATCCCATTTAAAATATTTAAACTTCTAATTCCAAAACTCAGGAACCATCTTGGTCATTATTTTGTTAGGATTCAGTCTCACTTTAAAGACGCATTTACTACACACAATACTGGTATCTTTAGATATTGGTTCAGGATGTGCACAGCCTGTCCTGATTCAGATGTAGCGATAAGTGTTATCCACATATTGGTGATATTCAGCTTGAAAACCCACGCCTCCAGAGAGAAGCACCATCACTCTATACTTTCTGGAAAATCAAACAAAATCTATTCCTTTCCCACATTCTGTTGGGAGATCATACATGAATCTATCCCAAAACCAGGTCCTGAATTAAGACAGCAAAGCTTAAGGATAATTGGTCTCTGCCACCGAGATCTACATCACAAACACCATTGTCTGACCATTTGTTATCACAAGATGGTCTGGCCATTGACACTACAGTAAGTAACATTTCTCTGATATCCAGGACGTGTCTCAAGTTGAGGCAAAAGCTAAATTGAGGGTGTTTTCCACTATATGCATGGGAATAAAACTGTGCCAGATCCATAATCATCACAAAGGCCACAAACTTCAAAAAAAGGGCTGCTAAGGCAGCATTTGAGAACCAGTTCTGGAGTTTTCCAGTGTTGCAATGCTAACCTCTCAAAGTCTGTCCACCCCTGCTCTAGATTACATTATATGGTTAATGTGCAAACTCAATAGAAACAGCACCTAGATTCCTTCATGTTGTGAGATAGAACTAACATGATTGGCAGTATTAAAAAAGACATCATACCTCTGTGAAATATTTGTTCCAATACCATATGGTGCAGTGCTTCCACCAAGGTATACAGGGCAACATCTACCAGAATTAAAATTAGGAACTAATTAAAAACTACAATCACATTATAAACACTTTATTTCTTAGGCTTTATTATCATAGTAAATAGAGAAAACTTTTCAACAGCTTGGAAGAATGATAAAGCATGGCAAATCAGAATAATTTTATGTTTATTTATGAAAAGCAAGTAGTGCCTATTAATCACCAAATATTATAAATTATGAAATTAAACTAGTTATAAAATATCAAGCACAGCTGAAATAATAAATGATGCGAGCACTTAGAAAACTTTCAGAAATGCACAGCTGGATCCAGATCAGTTTGGTTAATAATGTGTTGTGATTTTTGCTGGTTCATGTGTTTGGAATTATTGCCTGGAAAAACCTAATAGAGCCTCTTTTACTGCCTTCAGTTCATGCCCAAAACTCATATTTTCTACCGAATCTGACCAACCTTAGGGGTGAACAGACACTTACCTTATAGGAACTTCTGGGAGTGTTCTCGAACATCATTTATCAGAATAAGATATAATTATTATTTACAATTAAGTTCAAGCAAAATATTTTGAAAATTAGAATTGAACTAAATTCATAATACTCTTCCAGACAAAATCCTTTTGTTATTCCCTTTTCACTGTGTACGTTTAAATGTATAATTAAAAAACAAAAGACAAATTTACAGATCCATTTAAATCATCCAAAAATCTACCAATAGTTCTTGATCTATTTGTCATCTAGTTCCCCAGCTGACACCTGAAAGAAAAAGCATGTCTGCTGGCACATTCCTTATGCTCACTGAATCCTGTTTTCCTTAAATGTTTATGATGCTCTTAATTTTAAAAATATGAATAGGAAGCTGGGATGCTATAAACCAATATACTACCCTCGGCTTGTATTTTCACAATGTCTCTAGGCCCCACTTAAAAACTAGAGGCATCCTTAGAAAATAAAAAGATGAGTGGCTACAGTCTAATCCTTTGCCTTCAGTTATATGGACATTGTAAGGATGGATGCAGCCACAATTGCAACTATTTTGTGAAAGTATTTTTAACAGTTTCAAAATTTCAAATGATCCTGTGTTTTCCAGTCTACTGTAACTGAAGTGGCATAATTATCTGAGAATGATTCCACTGAACTGAGCCAAGTTTACCGTTGTAAAACCAGGTATATTTTATAGTGGAAATTCCACCATTCCTAATAGAATTTATTTCCACATATAAGATTATCATCAGTCCACCCATCCACCCAGGCATCTAATTTGTCACCCTTTTCTGCAGCATGCTTCTGGGAAGATGGAGTGATTGCAACTTTGGATTATATATAGCTGAAATAACCACGTTTCCTCTGCTTTCATTTCCTTCCACATATTCTGTTGCTTTGTTTATTCAGTTTTGAATGCTTATGCACACAATTATTGTAAAAGAGATGCAACAATAATGGATGGAATCTAAGTGTAACTAATTCTGGATCCAACCCAACATCTCCTTCTTGACTAAGTGCCAATGCAATGAAATCTAAGTTAGCAATTTACTAAACATTATTTATTTAATTGTAAATCTTACTTACTTCTTACCATGGGCTTGAATAGAGGTATTGTTATTTTCAGATGCTGAGTTGAATAATCTAGGAGATTGTTTCTAGAAAAAACAAAGAGAACAAAGGACCAGTTAACCAGTTGTATAATTATAGGGAACAGGTGATGGGTAAGGAAAAAAATACAACACCAGAGCCCTTGCTGATACTGATTGACTGATGTGTCTTTCTCTTCTCAGAGATTTACTTACTGTGAAATTTCTGATATAAGTACTTTCATCTATATCCTTAATTATTTCATCAATGTCCTCTTCTTCACTGGTTCTTTTTGTCAATATTTTGGTAAATCTAAAGAAGAAAATGAAAGAGAAGCATCATTTGGTAAAAAAAAATGTAGTTATACCAAGTGCCCCTCTCAGAAAAAAAACACCACTCCCCTCACAATATCTTTATTTAGGAGTTAACCATAATTCAACAAAAAAGGCTGCAAGCTTTGAGATTTTCCAGTAGTCCTCAATAGTTTAGGTAGGATAAAAAGCAGAGAAATGTGGAAAAGGAAAATGTCAATAATTTGAATGTTGTGGCCACAACCCCTGTATTTTAGACTCATACTGTACACTGTATGAATCTAAAATACAGTATACTCAGTAAAATAAAGTATACTCATACAGTATATACCCATATGTGATACACAGATTGGTATAGGGACAACTACATCAAAAGTAAAACCTATGGATTTCAGAAGAAAAAAAATGATGGACTGAAGATAGCTCTACAAAAAAAAGAGCCAATAACCATGGCAGAATGAAGAGCTGATGGGTAGATAGGTTTTTTGAAAGCCTTCTGGACAAAGAGAAGATCATGAAACAAACAAACAAAC
>JANHFL010007119.1:201535-213520 GCA_032468155.1 Oxyrhabdium leporinum | reverse complement strand
CCTTCCTTCCTTCCTTCCTTCCTTCCTTCCTTCCTTCCGTCCTTCCTTCCTTCTCTCCTTCCGTCCTTCCTTCCCTCCCTCCCTTTGCAATAGCACTTGGACTTACCAACCGCTTCACGGTGCTTTTACAACCCTCTCTTAAGCGGTTTACAGAGTCAGCCTATTGCCCCCAACAATTTTGGGGCAAAATTGTTTTTTACTCATTTTACTCACCTCGGAAGGGATGGAAGGCTGAGTCAACTTGAAAAGCAGCCGGAATACCTGCCTCAAAATCATGAATTTCTTAGATTCAAGGCTTTCATATTTCTCGTTGTGGATCCTTCTTCGATCTAGGTAGGCTTTAACCTGCAAATTGGTTTTTTTCTTCAGTTTCTGTAGCTGACATGAAAGCGTTGCTGGTGGGCCGGGAATGCCCCCACACCAAGGAAAAGAGTTCGGGCAAGCAGAATAAGGTCAGCCAATGTCTTGCCTGTGCTGGGAGGATCTCCTCTACTTAAATCCCTCTCTCTCTCCCTCCCCCCCCCCAAAAAAAAAAGATTGAAAAGCTGGCTCTACCTATGCTACATACCACAATGGTGTAGGGTCTCCTGCTTGGGGGGGGGGTTGGACTAGATGACCTACAAGGTCCCTTCCCTGTTAATCTGTAAACTAATCTAATCTGTAATATTCCTAAGCGAAGGACTTCTGCTTGGTTTGGCATTGAGGGTGATTGTGAGGATTGTTATTGCTGTTGTTTGATATTGATGTTTTCCCCTGGCAGTTTTTTTCTTTTTGGTGAAGGAAAAGTGAGTAAGTAACTGTCATAAATAAACAGTGAAGTAGTTAGTCTTTGCTCATTCTTTAATATCTTATGAAGATTCTCAGTCATCCAGGTCGTGGTTGTCCCAAATGTAATTTTTGAGAAGCAGCTGGACTTTCTGGTTTTTCCTTGAAGACGTTTCGCTTCTCATCGAAGAAGCTTCAGAGCTGAAGAACCTTCTTGGATGAGAAGCGAAACGTCTTCAAGGAAAAACGAAGAGCCGAAGAAGCTTCTTAAGATGATTATATTCTAGGAGAACGTCAATGATTTACAAAGGGACGGGGCTTTTAATTTTACGGCTGCCAAAACTGAACCAGAACTGAAGAAGCTTCTTGGATGAGAAGTGAAACATTTTCAAGGAAAAACCAGACAGTCCAGCTGCCTCTCAAAAATTACATTTGGGACAACCACAATCTGGATGACTGAGAATCTTCGTAGATACTAAAGAATGAGCAAAGACTAACTACTCCACTATTTATTTATAACAGTTACTTATCCACTTTTCCTTCACCAAAAAGAAAAAAAAACTGCCAAGCCCACTTGTGTCTTGCAAAAGCACCTTTGGGACTCATTTTTTCGTGTTCCCTGTAAGCTGAAGGAGTTGGTACTGAGCCTCAGGCTCTGATCTGCAGAAACCAAACAGGACACAGCCGGTAGATCTGTCCCCGAATAGGGCTTGGCACCCTATATTGTCTGGAAGGATGCTTCATTTCTCATCAACAGGAGAGGGAACATTGATAAATAGCTCTCAAAGGCTGTGTGAGAAAGTCAGGCAAAGGACCACAGTCAACCCTAAACGAGCAGGAGACCCAGCCATATATGGTTTCCTGCTGATTCCACCTGTAAATCAACCAAGAACTTGACTGGCCATAGGATGAATGAATATCCTAAATCTGGGTCAACAAAACACAGATGCTATCTTTATGTATACTAAAATAGACCTCAAGGACCTTAATGTGGTGCATGGTACTCACAACATACTAAGACGGTGTCTGAGTTCCTGCCACGTTAAAAAAAAAAACCATTTTCAGCCAGGCTTGCGTTTTTGCTAATCCAGTTACAACTTTTGAATTGCCTTTCATTCTGCCAGCAGTAGCTCTTCCATTAACCATCCTGCTTTCTCTCCTAAAACACTTGTTTCCCCTTCCTCAGGATCTTCTCGACCTTGCATTTTCCATAAGTTACGATGTTGGAGAGCACCTGAATTTCATTGCCTCTACACGTTACGAGGTGAGTCACGGCGGGGAAATGGAACCCAGCCCAGCTGGGTTATAAAGAATTCCCCCCAGATTCTCTATGCAAAATGAGAAAATAGCTTTGGGACATTCTGTACCTGAAATAAGATGCAGATATGCAAAAGCCTTCTGATAAACTCATTCTTGTTGCCAAGAGGTGGGAATTGTATTTGTTTGTTTATTTATTCGTAAAATTTATCAGCTGCCTATCTTGTCGCGTGGTAACTCTGGGCAGCTTGCAATATTTAAAAAAATGGTATGATTTATAATAATCTAAGTACAATACTATAAAATCAACCCAATTGAAAAATATTCTATGTTCTGGGAATAAGAGAAGACTGCGGAGGTAATTTACATTATAGGAAAGTGTTCAATTCTTTCCGTTTGCTGAAAATTGCATCTTCGGCCATTCAGCTTTGCATTTTTTAAAAAAGATAGGTTTTGGTTTCTGCTCCTGTCTAACTAGGTTTTGCACCTGGCATGAGGCCATGCTTGGCTTGTTTGCTTTGGTATAATATGGAACTTGTTGATGATGATTTGCCTGCTATAGTTGAGACCTTTGAAGGATTATTAAACATGGGAAACAATGGGTTGTGTGAGTCCGGCCATTGTAGCCCTGGTTTAAAACAAAACATGTCTTGTTCTCCTTCCATGTATTAGCAATAGCACTTAGACTTATATACTGCTTCACAGTGCTTTACAGCGCT
The DNA here is from genome assembly GCA_032468155.1 of Oxyrhabdium leporinum. Lineage (NCBI taxonomy): Eukaryota > Metazoa > Chordata > Lepidosauria > Squamata > Cyclocoridae > Oxyrhabdium > Oxyrhabdium leporinum. The sequence goes on along the minus strand of JANHFL010007119.1, from coordinate 210,779 downwards.
CTCTAAGCGGTTTACAGAATCAGCCTCTTGCCCCCAACAATCTGGGTCCTCATTTTCCAACCTCGGAAGGATGGAAGGCTGAGTCAACCTGGAGCCTGGTGAGATTCGAACTGCCAAATTGCAGGCAGCCGGCAGTCAGCAGAAGTGGCCTGCAGTACTGCATTCTGACCACTGCGCCACCGAGGCTCTTATGCCGTTATTAGGATTCAAAACCATACTAAAATTATTAATAATAACTATCCATGTGCAATCATGCTCAGGTTTCTAGAGGCCACTACAGAATACTGTTCAACTTTATACTCCTTAAGACTTTTCTTTTGAGCATAATTCAACCATTCCTTAAGGATCTGACACTTCCTTTCTTTCCAAAATGTTCAGATTGTCCCGATATTTTCCCAATGAGCTATCTTTTGGTTTCCCCTCGCATTTATACATTACAGCTTAGAAATCTTGATTTTTAGTCTCTCGTCCTCTGAATGCTTTTTCCAAACATTCCTTCAGAAAAAAATAAAAATCACCAGATTTCTGTTATACATACAGGTAGTCCTCAACTTACAAAAATTCACTTAGTGACTGTTTGAATGTCACTGAAAAAAGTGACCTATGAGTCATTTTTCACCCTTACGATTGTTGCAGCATCCCCATGGTCACATGATCAAAATTCAGATGCTTGGCAACTGACTCACATTTATGATGGTTGCAATGTCTCGGGGTCACGACCTTCTGAGCAGCAAAGTCAACGGGGAATCCAGATTCACTTCACAACCGTGTGACTAATTTCACTGTGGCAGTGATTCATTTAACAACTGCCGGAAGAAAGTTTGTTAACTGAGGCATAATTCATTAAAACAACTGTCTCACTTAGAAACAGAAATGTTGGGTTCAATTGTGGTCGTAAGTCGAGGACTGCCTGTACTTGGAAGAGAAGAGGATGAAGGATCTCAAGAAAGGAGAACGTCCCTGGAAGATCAGGAAATTCAAGAAACTCTTTCCAGCTTCACTTTGAGCAAGTCGAGGAGTTTACGATAGGAAGAAAAGCAAGACAGACATGGTCTTAATGTTCAACCTCTTGAAGTGGTGGAAAACTGGAGTTGTGCTTATTCATTGCTCCTGGTCTATCACAGGGGTGTCAATCTCAATTTCATTGAGGGCCGCATCAGGATTGTGTTTGACCTGGGTCGGGGGGCGTGGGATGTGGCCAGCTCGATGTCACTCATGCCAGGGGCTCTTGTGTTGGCCCGAGCACTCTGCCAGCGAAAACGGGTTCCCGAGTTCCGTTTTTGGCTGCGGCGGCCTCCTGCAACCCACTGCCAGCGAAAACAGAGCTCAGGAGGGCCATGTGCAGCCCTCGTGAGCTCAGTTTTTGGCTGCAATGGCCACTTGCAACCCTCTGCCGGTGAAAACAGAGCTCAGTTTTCACTGGCAGAGGCACCGTGGGCCAGTCCTTTGCTGTTTCCAGGGTGGCCCCACGGGCCAGATCTAAGCACCCCATGGGCTGGATCCAGGCCGCAGGCCTTCAGTTTGACACCCCTGGTCTATCAGAAAGACTCAATTACAGTGGCAGTGGGCTCACTGCTAGAAGTTCTAAAAAGCCACCTCGGGGACAGATCATTCCTGGAAGAATCTACCTATGAGGTCACTAAGAGTCATCTACAATTTGATGGCATGGAGACTTATCTTCCAACCAGTTTTTGTTCAGTAGAAGAAATTATTACTAAAGTCTCAAAAGCATGTTAAAAGTCTACACAGCCCATCCAGAAGTTTAAATTTCCGTCTCCTTGCAAAACAGCCCTTTTTAGCTGTTATCTGGTTATTAAGAGATGACCAATGGCTACATTATCGCATTAATGATGTCTGTATTCATACCACATGCTAAGCCACAGTTTGTTTCACCACAGTCCACTGACTAAGCTACAATTGGCCAGGTTTACATCTCATGCTAAGCCATAAACCTTGGTTGACAAACCAGGGGCTAGGTTCATAGAAACACTACACAAAACCCCCCCATTATGGCTTACAGTGGCGTCACCCAAAGTCATTATATTGGGATTGAAGATTCCCCAAATTTCCAGTGTTTGGATGAGGAAAGTTGGCTTAGAGGAGGATTGTCCAACCTTGGCGATTTTTAAAGTTGCCAAGGTTGGATACCTCAGGCTGAGAGTGATGTGTGACCCAGTCCATACCTCATGGACTTCTTCGGTCAGTGGTCTGTGGACATGGCCAGAAGTTACAAACAACACTTTATGAGGAAGAAGAATATTTAAGAAAGCGATTGATTGAAATAATTACTTGCACCCTCCTTTCCGAGAACCGATTCTGAGAAATCAAAATGGAAGCAAGCATTGTCCTAATGTTGTGCTATAAATGAAGTATCCAGCACCAGCGTATCTACAAGGAAGAAAATCTCCCGCTCTTATTCTCCCCGTCTCTCTTCCAATTTCTTTCCAATTCTCTATTTCTCTGTTTTCTTCAAACTCTCCCTCCCATCACAAAGCTTGATCCCAAATGAGTAAACGCTGCTCAGGGAAGGTTGGGTGGGGACGGACGGGGACGGACGGGGACGGGACAATTTCTGAATGAAAACAATACAATGTTTTCTCACCAATGGAAAGAGGAAATAGAACCTCTTTCCTCAGAGGGAAATATATTTTGCAAGTTTACTCTTTCGAGCTTTCGGACTCGTGCTGCAGCCCGTCTTCAGGGAACTTCTCTCTGCTGGAATATGTGCTTCGGGCTACTCTATAAGTTGAATTTATGGGGGTGGCTTCCTATTGGTTGATTTGTAAGTGTTGACGGCAGCCAATGAGCTACTGTTTCCTTGGGCTGCCTAGCCCTCGGCTCCTAAGTACCTCATAAGCTAGCGGTAAATCAGCACTCCTGTTGACTGACAAGGGACCCATTTCCCAGGCTTCTCTGGGAAGGCGATTTCCTGCATAGATTGCTTCTATGACTATGTACGACAGACGGGGAGGAAACTAACCACCAGATTGTGAGAACAGTGGTTAGACGAGGAGACCTGGCCTCATTGGTAGCCTCACCTTGCCGTGAACCGAGTTAAACTCAAAATTTCCAGTGCAGTTTCACAGCTACTAGGATTGTTGGTCGAGCAGGGACAAAAATAGCCAGAGAAATCATTGAAGTCTGGGAAACAGGCCTCTTGCCAGTCAACAGGAGTGCTGATTTACCACCAGCCTATCAAATGCTTAGAAGCCAAGGGCTTGGCAACCGAAGAAAACAACAGCCAATCACCAACCATCCACACCCCAATCAACCCATAGGAAGGCACCACATAAATACGACTGACAGAATATTCCAGTAGAGAGACATTCCCTGAAAGATGGATTCCAACATGAGTCCGAAAGCTCGGAAGAGGAAAACATTATCCTGGGACACATACATTTGCCGTCATTCGTGAAATATATTTTCTGCTCGCCATGTTTCAGCCAAACCCAAAACCCAAGGACCACATCAGAAAAGAAAGTAAAACGAAACTTTAAAAAAAAAAAAAAAACACCCCCCCCCCCCCCCCAAAGCTATTCTTTGATAAGAGACTGCAGCATAACCATTTGTGGAAGTTTTAGAGTTCTGAAGATGGGGGAATAGCCATCTTGTTCATACTGAGGTTGGTGCCTTTGAAAGGATACTAAGTTCACATAGTTCATACTTTTATAATTCCTTTGGGAAACTGCTTCTTTACTGCTTTTGGGTTATTAGAAACTTTTGCATTGACAGGTTTTATGGCACTGGGTGAATTCTTAGAGAAAGAAGTTTTAAATACCAGTCTAAGGACTTAATTTTTCCTTTTCAGAATAAACAGAAAAAGGGCAATTAAAACTTTGATTTTAGAAAGTTACAAACGGGGTAGGATCCAAATAAATTTGAAATAAGATTTTGGAATTAATTATAAAAAATCTCTCCTGTGGGAAAATTTAATTGTTATCTTTAATCCTTTCAACTTTCAATTACAGAATAAAGTAAAGTATTTTAACATTGGACTACTGGATAGTTTTGAAAAATGGAGAGACATTAATATTAAGTGTCAACTGAGATATCTGCTTCTATAGAGACCGCTAAAAGATGCTGAGAAAGAGAAACAAGTTTTAATCTGACAAGGCTGACTTGAATTGCTTGAAGCAAGCAGGAAAGGGAGAAAGATGTTGTTTCTGAATGTTATTAGCATGGAGCAGGACCAAAAAAAGACAGCAATAATTGCTTAGAAAGAATTACTGGCGTAGGGGAAAAATCCACAAAGGCAAAAGGGGGAAAATCATAGAATTACGCATGTCCCATTTTGGGTTTTCCGGTTGAGCACTGCCATATGCTAGCCTGGAGCATCATTCCTAATTAGTAAATAGAATAGCTGTTGACGGCCTTTTGCAAAACTAAAGAACTCGCAACCATTAAATCGTAAGAAATTCTCCTTGGATTCAATGGGACTTACTCCTATGTGTGCTTATAAGTGAAACCCAAAGGTGCTTTTTCAAGAGGCAACTTTCTTTGAAGACGTTTCGTTTCGCTTCTCATCCAAGAAGCTTTGTCAACTCTGATTGGATGAAACACCCAGACGCAAACTGAGCAACGTGGTATTTGCTGTGAGCCATGTACAGATCTGTACATTGGGGAGAACAAAACAACCATTCCATAAACACATGGCACAATACAGGAGAACAAACCCATCAGGACTAGATTCAGCAGTCCACCTGCATTTAAAAAGACAAAGGCCACTCTTTTGAAGGAAAGCAAAGTCCACATTTTGGACAGAGAGGGCCGCTGGTTTGAAAGAGGGGTCAAAGAGGCTATCTACGTCAGAATATATGTCAGAGGGGGAGGGATACGACCTCATCTATCTCCAGTCTACAACACAGTCCTTTCAACGGTTACAAGAGGGCTCCACACCAATTTGCACCACTCAGGTGACCCCAAAGACACAGATAAGCCTCCAGGTGCTTCAACGACCCTCAAAAAGGAATTCAAATGACCAGTTGTCTACAAGGAGTATAAATCGTCCATTCCCCACCATCCAGGCGGAACCGAAGAAGCCTCTTGGATGAGAAGCGAAACGTCTTTAAAGAAAAAAACCAGAAAGTCCAGTTGCTTCTTGAAAAAGCACCTTTGGGATAACCATAACCTGGATGACTGAGAATCTCCACAGACATTCATAAGTGAAACTTACAAGGTTCAGAATAATATGCATTAAATAGGGAAGTCCTTCTTCCATTGCCTGGGCCTCCGATGTGTCGGGAGCTGATTGGCAATCATAGGTCAACCCACCTGGAGGGTGCCAGGTTGGGGACGGCGTCGCTGAGGCACCGGAAGTGTGGTTCCAATCCCCTTGCAACCTGTCTTTTCCTCTTAGCCTCAGTCGCCGAGGAGGTGGGGACTCGGGAGAGAGGGGGAAGGCTGGAGCATACGTACTGCTCACCTGGCCCTCTCCCCCGCGGCGGCTGCCTCTGCTTCTGCCTCTTCTTCCTTCTCGAGAATGCGATCCCTTTTCCGACCCTGGCTGGCTCGGAGCCGCTCCGAGCAGTCCCGCCTCGAGAGACGACAAAACTTATTCTCTACCTCGTCCAGCAACGCATCCAGGTCGTCCGCCATCTTAAGCTGGTCTCCGCGAGTCGCGCTCTGGCGCGCTGTTCCCGTCGCCACGGTAACGAATGGTAGGCGGGGAGGAAAGCCGCGCGCATGCTGGCCACGCCCCTCCTGGCCTTTTCCAAAACCTGATTAATAAAGTGAAGCATAAAGGCAAACTGAACGATTTTCATTGTATGCGAAAACGCGTCTGAACTGCTTTTTTTTTTTTACTGCCAAAATAAGTATTTCGCCGTAGTCGGCAGGATTCGAACCTGCGCGGGGAGACCCCAATGGATTTCTAGTCCATCGCCTTAACCACTCGGCCACGACTACAGAACGTAAAGACGTTTTTCCCCGGCACAACTGAGCTCGTCCTGTGTTGCGGCTCCATTGCAATGACGTCATATTTAATAGGCCGCGGGACGGCGGTGCGAATGTTTTCTAGCAATCGCGGAAAGGAAGCGCGTTTAGTTTTTCATAAATAGCAATTATAAAATACTATTAACATCTTACCGTTTACTTGAATTGCTTTTGTATGTGGTTGTTTCCAACTTTTGGCGCTTTGAGACTCTGATACTTTACTTGCTTTCGTTTCTTTCATTTTATTCAACTTGTTTTGCGAGAGAATAGCAGCTAACCGTCATCTTAAACTTCATTGTGCTTAGTGGGGCATTTTCAAAAAGTGCTTAAATTAATCCCTGCCAGTTTAATATCATTCAAGGTCTATCTACGCTTCTGCTACCGGATGTTTTTGCAAAATTTGTATTAAGGGATCTAATGAAACTAATAAATGAACGCCTTTAAAGGCAATATTTATCATGCTTTGCAGTCATAATTTGAGTAGATGTGATTTTATTTTTCTCTTTGGTCGTCTCCCCTTTTTTTTTGCGAGTTCCAAGAGATTGTCAAATTTCATATAGCCTCTTTTTATTTATTGGATACAAATTTGAGTTGCAGACAATACTGCCACTCACCGTCCAGGATTTTTTTTCATGCTCTAAGATTATTTAATCGTGTGAGTTTTAACTGATTTAATCTATCAGGTATACCGGTAATTTATGGGAGATTAACAACATCAGGAAGATCTGTATTTTTCTCTTGATAGTATGTATGTAATTTAATGTAAATGCTATTACTGTATTTTTTTCCCTTTGGCCTGTTTCTTCTTAGTTGATGATGCCAAGTAGGGAAAAGGAAATGCAGGCTCAAAGGGAAAACACATCCATGTTATTTGGTAGCACATAAGAGGAAAATGTCTTTTTCTAACAGTGCTTGGCAACTGAATTTTGAATAAATGATTTCAGCTGAGCATTATCACTTTCATTATTCTGAATGGTTACCAAAGAGAATCAACTAGCAATATCAGAAGCAATACTATAAAGTTTCATTTTCTGTCAAGTGACAAGGGTTCCAAATTTAGAGTTGTAGCTTGCTTAGCCAATAAATTGTGATGAACATGTTTTAACTTAGTATATTTCATATAATAACATTTAACAATAACTTAAGCCTCTGACTTGTCTTGCAGATCAATCAGGGCATTTTATGAAACCAAGAATTATAATATGTGGTGTATTTTGCTAACATACCACTGATCAACTGCTGAAAGAAAAATTGCTTAACATACTAACAACTCTTTTTCCTACATAAAATTTGAAGGAAATTTGGATGCATCCCAGAATAAATTAAATACATATGAGGAACAGTGGTTAGACTGGCCCCTTTTCTTCAGCAGAAGAACAGTTACATGCTGGTTTTTTGTCCAGACTATTATTTGCCTGTCTTTTCAGAATCACAATAATTTAGTTGTGGTTGTGGGCAATTAAAAAAAATCAAAACAGAATCAGGACAGGATATAATCTATGTGGATTAAATGGCTTGTTTAAGCAATTTGTAAAAGAAATGTTGTATTAATAATGTAACATATTTGGATCCTGAATTGAAGACCTGTTCAGTTCTTTAAATAAAGTGAGGAGAACTAGCCATTTTCCCCTTTTTCATATGAATGCAATTATGAGTTTATTTTATGTATTTATGTATATCTCAATTATTTTTACAAATAACTCAAGGCAGCAAACATATCCAACACACCTTCCTCCTCCTATTTTCCCCACAACAACCCTATAGGTGAATTAGGAGGAGAGAGTGACTGTCTCAAGATCACCCAGCTGGCTTTCATGACTAAAGTAAGACTAGAACTCACTGTCTCCCAGTTGCAGTTTATGAGGTGCAGGAAATTCCTGAGGCAAATCAAATCTGATCCCTCCAGAAGCAGCTATAGATGAAGACAAATCTTGAAAAATAAATGTCCCTCTCAATCCACCTCTGGATTTTAACTGTAGAACTGCCAAAGGCCCCAATCAATATAGTCTTTCCCCTAAAACTTGTAGTTTTATTGTATCTTGCAAGAATTTATATTAGTTGTTACGGGAAAGAAGTCTCCCAAGGTGTGTGATGCATGTGCAGTTTATTGTATATACCCTGGCAGCATTAAGCATTTATGTTCTGTATGAACTTGATTTGGACACATTATGTGAAGACCTAGCTCTGGAGAAAGCTTGAATTCTGGAAAAATGGAAGAAAATAAAAAAAGATGACAGGAGTAAGATGGATGGACTCAGTTCCAGGGGTTATGAGTGCCTTGTTGGGCACTTGAAAAAACAGGTTAGGGATAGATCATCATGGAGAATATGTGGTTGAAGTAAAAAATGACTTGCTGGTACATAATCATTATTGTAGACAATCCTGATTATGGAGTGCTATAAGAGTATCATAGGAGTTTTGGGACAATATGAGACCATAAGGCTTCAGTGCAGCTCAGAAGGGATTGTGCCAGGGTAAAACCTGTGTTTGGCTCACACTCTGACTTGCACTCAGAGTTCTGGCCATTCCTCAGTTGTTCACTAGATGGACTAAGGGAAGTATCAGCCCAACAAATTTGCACTTGTGCTGTACCAAATCTTTCATAAGCTTTATCCATAAAGTTGAGGTTAATTTTTATCCCAAAACAGATATCCCCCATTTTGTTCTACTTCTGACAATTCAAGTGCTGCTGCCAGAGTCCCAATTTTATGAATGTGTTCGTTAATCTCATTTCTGTTTACACGTGGAAATGAATAAACAACATAATAAATTATCTAAATAAACTCTTGTGATTTTTTTTTGTATCAGGTACATAGTATCTATTTTCATTTGTAACAGGATAAGTACCTTTTTCATAATGGAGATGGGAAGAAGAGCTGTGTTAGCCTTTGCAACAGAGCAGACATTGAGTCTGCCAATACCTTGAAGATTTAAACAACTATATTGAGACATAAGCTTTTGTGAGGAGCAACTTGCTTCAGTATGCCGTAATAAATTGGTTAGTCTTGAAGGTGGTACTAGATTCTTTGACTTTCGATTTCATATTTGTGTCTGTCAATGTGTTGATGCCCCTCTAACCTGCTTTCTATTCTGTTGTGTGCTGTTCGATTTTGTTTTATCTCTATCTCAAGGCTCCATTATTTCTGTCCTCTAATGCCAGATGAATTGGGTAGAGCAGTTGCAAATTTCTTAGTGGCTGATGCTGTGGAGAAAAACAATAGTATCTAATGTTGCTCCAAGTCTCTTCTCTTCTCTTCTCTTCTCTTCTCTTCTCTTCTCTTCTCTTCTCTTCTCTTCTCTTCTCTTCTCTTCT
>JANHFL010007119.1:185153-196753 GCA_032468155.1 Oxyrhabdium leporinum | reverse complement strand
TATTGTATTATATTAATTTATTTGATTCTTTTTGTTACTTTTTATTGTTTTAAATGTGGTTTTATATTCTGTAAGCCTCCTTGAGTCGCCATGGGCAAATAGGCGGCAATATAAATTCAATAAATAAATAAACCAAGGACTATTTGTAGAAGCTTAAGGCATCCTGTTCAAACCTTAAAGGCTACCTCCCTCCCAACCCTGGCTCCCTTTGACATCTGTCACACTGTTTGTCTAATGGAGGACTGAGCACAAAGACAAAGCATTGGCAGCCATTGAGCCAAATGGAAATGGCACATCCCATTTCTTAGAAACTGAAGCGCGTTAGTTTGGAATGCAGGCATCTCTCCTGACATTTTGGGGACTGAGTGTGGCGGGTATACAAAAGATGCCAGTGTACATCTGTACTTGGAGAAAGGATCGGTAGTGGATTATGGAAAGACCTCTGCTTTAGAGCTTGAGAGCTACTGCAAAATGATTAAAAGGAAATCACCTGGCCTGGTAAACTGACACTTCTTATGTCACTTTGATATGGAACCATTCAATCTTCCGGGCTGAGGGGGGGAAGCAGCTTTTGAGATGCTGAGTGAATGATTTTCTTTACATCTGAAGAGCCACTTCTCAAGGAGGTTTGGAAAGCATCTTAATTCCTTTATCTGGTCCTTGTGAAACTTACTTTCTAGAGATACATGCTGAGCTCTAGTTCATTAACCCCTTTTGGTGTTGGGGAAAAAAGTTTCATTTACTTATATGATGTTTACTGCGTTTACTTTTTCTGAGAAATTGCTGACCCTGTCTCCTAATCTGTTGTTGTTTTAATGTTTAATAGTGAAGTTTCTATTATCTTGTTATTGTGAGTTTCTCTGACCACTGTGATTTGACTGAGTGGCAGGAAATTGCATTTTGGAGCATTTTTGGTAAATAAATTGATGACATTTTCAATAAAATAACAGAGGCAATTTCCCCAATTGGTGTGAAACAGTAATTATGTGACTGAAAATAGATTGCCATAAAACATTAGGTTTTATAGGATGGGATTGCTTAAAAAAATATAGCTGATTTCATTTATAGTGTTCGATTTAGCTTTAACTGGACCAGCAGAGGGCACTGTGGTGTGGCATTTCAAGCAACATATATATAAATTGGCTTAGTTTAGTAGAAATCAGTCAGTGAAACTAACCTATGTAAGTCAAAAACCAAGTTATTTTTAGTTGGAATAGAAGTGTCAAGCACAAAAGATCAGGTCCACAATGAAGTTTCAGTTAAACTGATTTATTGCTAAAGCCTATGCACAGGAATTTTTTCAACTAACGTTCAACATTTGGTTAAAGCTAGTGTCAATGGCATTTAAGGGGAGCTGGATTTAATTCACTCATAAGGATTCTTGCCTGATCCCCCTTTTCACTCCATCACCAGGTTCTGCCATTCCATCTTCTACATCTGGCTGGTATTGGAATACTAGTTTAGTTAGCAAGTATTTGAATGCAATCAACTCTTTACATTTTTGAATAATGAGAGGCCATTTATATAAGTGGCACAACCCAAATTCACTAGTATCTGTAACAAAATATTTATATTTGTTTATTTTTTTACATTTTTGAACCACTCATCTCCCTTATAGAGGGACTCTCATTTATCAACTCAGTGAATTTTCTGGTATTCTTAAAAACCTGTTTGGGAAAGATGCATACATACAGTTATACAATTGTGTATTAGGGATAACTACATACAAAAATATAAATAAGACATGCTGTATCTTAGCATATTAAAGAAAACTTTATAAAATATATATATTAGGGAAAGATGAACTGAAAGTAAGAATTACAGGGAAAGCTGCATGTATAAACCAATGCAGATTTTTTTTGAGGTTTTAAAACAAACAGTTTATAGAAATTCCTTTTGTAGAAATTTGGTAAAACAGACTAAATACTGAATGTTTCCAATACTTCCATGGGGTAGACATAGGAAATTTCATCACTAGTGATTTATACTATCTTATAAGGTCATCTAGCCATCTCTGTGTAAATATAATAGCAACGAATTCACACTATATCTCTATAGTGATGTTTGGGTGATGTTATTCCTATAAAGCACTAGTGAGCAAATGATTATATATTTTAAATACATCTCTATCCATAATTCACAAGCAAGAACAATAAAGTTCACTTTTCTTAAACTTGATGCAAAAACTACAATTCAAAAAATATAATGGAAAATTTGACACCCGACTTACAAGTTGTTTTTTTATAAAATATCACAATCATCTTTCATTACACTAAATGTTAATGAATCTTATAATATCAAATGCATAAATAGTCACAGAATCTTAAAAGTTTATCTAATAATAACGCTGACACTTCTATATGGAGATTTAGTATCAAAAGTATGTTCTATCTCTCAAACAATTGGATCTACAAAAACCTGGTTATAAACTGCTTAGTTACTTCTGACTAATCAGAATAATTGTCTTTTGGATAGTTATAAATCTTGCTCAGCCTTGAGATGTGAGAACTTCAGCTCCCAGAATTCTTTACCAAATGTAAAAATACTGTTAAGAATTATGGGAGTTGAAATTGCGCACCTGGATAGTCCCTGCACTGAAGAAGCTACTCTACCCTGTCTTGATCTAAGTTATTTATTCTTGCAGAATTCTGCTCTGCTCCACATTAGGGAAAATGATGGACAGTTATTCCCTTGCTGCCAGTGTTGCTTAATAGAAAAGCAAATTACAGAAATCCACCTATCATGTTTCCTGATTATTCTGTATTGTTTTTTCCTAAGCCTGTTGATAAACAGTTGTAGTCTGGAAATGTGACCTGATGCATGGAAAAGGCTCCACTGCTATAGATTTCTTTTTACATGGATATGAACATAGAACACACAAAAAGAGTAAATTTTCATACCAGTTGAATTTGAATGAAATAGTAAACCCTAATCTGCTTTGTTCACCGATAGCTTAGTATGATATTCGGCTAAAAATAAATTCAGTTAGCATTAAATGTATAAACAATCAGAGAAAACTAACTGTTAAAATCTGTGGACCCTGATACCACCGGAACTACTCTAAAATTCTGAAATTCAGTCCAAGTCTTGAGAAAAAAGATGCTGACCATAATCCGAACACTAAAAAAGAAAGGACATCATTCTCTTAGAGTTGATAATTCCTGAGTTATGGAAAATGATTAAGAACTGCATAATCTGACGTATAAATTAAGGGGATATGAAAATGGACAGAAGGCTCCTAGGGATTAGTGTGAAGAGTAACAGTGTAAATATTTTTCAGAAGGTATTTATTTTATATTTGAAAAGAGCTTATGGGAATTGTAGGAACCCACAGGTATAAATCATTGGTCAGGACAAATACTAGCCTTACTCAAAGTGGTCCTTTTTATCAGAAAGAGGTAATGATTGAATCCAGATTTTGTTAGGTTTCCTTTTCAAGTCTTCATTTCTGTGATGAGAATCTCTGATAAGAAGCAATTTACATGTGATGATCTCATTTGCTTATACAGCACTTGATGGTTGCATTCCTTTTTTTCTTTTAGGCATTCATCATCACGCATGAAAAATACTGTGTGCAAGATTAGAGACCGTTCAACCGTTACTGATAGTCTGCACAATTTATGTTTGCATATATGTTGAATGCATATTAATAAGAGGGCTGGTCAACACTCCAGATTCAGCTTGGAAGATATTATTTGAAAGGAGCACAAAAGCAATACCTGTTTGCAATTCATTATGGCACATGCATGGCTGTGCTGAAGTCTCTCCAATGCTACCCTGCCATCCTAAGGTGGATGGCTTTAATGAGTCACAGAGAGAGGTAGCGTTCATGCTCTCACGCGTTCCAAACTTTGTGTAGCTTTGATTGGTAGGTAACGTCAAATGGGAGCAAAGGACAATGCCAGCAGATACAATTTTATTTCTATCGTCTAAGCATGTTCAGTGCAATATGTGAAGAACCTTTCAAATCTGATTATCAGACATGATGTGAAACTCGAGCTGTTTTTGTAGCTTATCTGTGTAATACTGCATTTAAAGATAAGATACTGAACAGAAAAGCTGCATGAAGTCATTCATTTTACAACATCAGGGATGTACAACTACCGACACCAGGGTCTCTCTAAAAGTCCAAGTTGTAATTTAAAATGTCTGCCATGTTTGAACTCATGGCCTTCTAAACACAAAGCATGTGTTTCACTGGAAATCTTTCCCCGGGGATCTCCTTTTAGAATTCCTAAATACAGGAATGCTTTTTAGCAGTGTTTCTCAGTCTCAGCAGTTTTAAGAAGTGCTGGCTGGGGAATTCTGGGAAATGAAGTGCACACCTCCTAAAGTTGCTGAGGTTGAGAAACACTGCCTTATAGGATACCTTTTTTTAAAAAGCGGAACTCCAAAAGAGATACTGAGTTTACTGGGATAGGTTAGCTTTCTTGCTTAAATCATTTTCAGATAGACTTTTTGATTTGGAGAACTTCTGAGGGAGGTATGGTGAACTAAAGATGGCTACATGAAAGCAATGATGGCAAAGACCAAGAAACTGATCTGTAAGTTGATCCCTTAGAATCCTTCTGGATAAGGAAAGGATGGGAGATTGCCTACATGTGCTCCAGATGACTCTTCTATGCAAGGAGACTGCAGGGCAATAGTTTTCTGGGGTTTGAGTGCCAGGAGACAATGGGATCAGCCACAGGACTTGCAACCGCAGTGGAGCTTTTTAAAGGACACTAAGATTGCAAACCTCACTTTCTAATCACTTTTGGAAATTGCCTGTTAACCCTCTTAAAATTATTAGAGACCTTTGGAATGGCAAGTTTGAAAAGTCTTTATCAGGTGAGTTTATATTCAACTCTGAACAAAAGAAAAATTAATTATGAGCTTAAGACCTTAAAGAATTTGAAATAAACAGCAAAAAGTAAAATTAGTTTATGATCTAAGAAATTTATAATCTGATTAAGGATCCAAGTAAATTTGGAATATTGACTTTTACTATAAGATTTTGGAATTAACTATAAAAAATAAATAGCTTCTCATGAGAAACAGATTTGTTTTGACTATCCTGGTTATTTTAAGTCATAACAAAGATAAGTGATGATTTAGAAATAACTAATTCTAAGCAAGAAAAAAAAGCCTGTTCTTGATATCAGTTAATACTGGGGCTTCCAAAATGATGCAAAATGTTGTAACATCAGAAATATTAAAGGGGATCTTTGAAAAATGGAGCCATAAATTAGTAACCACAATATCAACATCAACAGTAATAATGTCTGCTTCTATGGATAGACTACGTCTAAAAGATACTAATGAAAGAATGGCAGATGCGGAACACATTTTATCTGACAAAACAGAGATAGTACAGAATGTGGAAGTACAAATGACAGGCCAAGAGAATGATTTGATAAAGGACATTTTACTGGATATATAAAAGAAATTGGTTTTAAAACTTCAAATACAAATGATAAACCAAGAGATCTGGAATGTTTAAAATTAAAAGGGAAATTAAAAATTAAATGCAAATGATAAACTAATGATCTGGAAAATATTTTCTTAATGGAGTTAAAAAAGAGGCTTGTTAAAGTCTTGAAGAAATTTGTGTGATGGGATGAAGAAGAATTGAAGAGAAATCAAATCCTCTGACAGAATTTGATTGAATTAAAAATTAAGGTGATTAGAAATAAAAGAAAGGAATATAAAGTTGGTTTATTTCATCATGGTGAAAATAGGATTTTTATTTGCAAAGTTCTGGCAACACTTTATGGACTTTTGCTGACATCAAGATTGAAAAGCTTATTTTTTATGGATTTGCTTTTATGGATAAGAGATAGAATATGCGTAGAAGAGATATCTGTTTGTAACCCGATAAGTGGTGAAGAGTTATTAAATTTGTTTATACAAGATTGGAAGTAATTTCTTTATATATTTCTTATTCTTTGTTATATTTTATCTTATTTTTCCTATGCTTTTAATTCTTTTTTCCCATTTTTTTCACCTTCTATATGTTATCTTTTGTATTTTTTTTACTGTTTTTACTGTTATAATTAAAGTAAAGTAATTAATAAAAATTTACTAAAAAAGATAGACTCCTTGATTCAACTTCTCTAATTTGTTAAGTTTGGGGTTGAATGATCAAATAATTCAATGGAAAAAAATAAACAGTATATTTATCAGTTTTCAGCCTTGATTTATCAGTAATATTTATAAAGTAATGTGTTAGTGAACTAGAATCCGCCTCTTTTCCTCAACCTGAAACCTAAATGGCCAATATTATTTTACATTGTTGTTTTTCACTCTAGTGTCTAAGATAGCTTGCATTTCCATACTAGTTAGTAAATGGCTATAGTTCCAAGTTAATTGGAAGCTAGTGTACTGTAATGCAAACTTAGAATATTTGCATTTAAGGGGGAAAATAGTAAATGTGCACTTAATAAGGGATAATCTTTCTGAGATTAAATCTGGGACAGATTTACCGTAATTCCTGTTTTGTGTTACTTTGCCAAATATTTCCAGTTCATATAGATTTAGATAAGACATGTTGTGGAACTTGCAGAATTTTTTACTTTGACTTTTATAGCACTTATTAGGGCTATGAAAACAATACTTTGACAACTTTCTAATTAAATATTAATATTCACCCTTGAATAACTAGGTGGAATGTCCGATCATTTTCATTGGACGTAATAAGTGGAGATATGATTCACATCATTATAGACCAGTTTCTTTTTCCTTTAAAAATATTGTTATTTAGCATGTTAAAATCCATTTTAGATGTAAAATAAATCATCATTTACTATTTCATGGGCCAGCTGCAATGGGCTTTGGCATTGAATGGTTCTCCTTCCCCCTTTTTTTACACCCCCGAGAAAGGGACTGAAAACTTCCTGTTTGAAAGTAACCAAAATCTTAATTCTGAACATGCTGAACCCGGGTTAATCCAAACAAGTTAACTAACTATAATGCTTTTCTTATTGTGAATTTCTCCTTCTACTTTCCTGTATCTTCAATATACCAGTGCTTCTGCAGACATTAGCCAGAATGAGACTGGTTCAGAATAAATATTGATTTTATAAGGATTGTTTATATCAGTAGTGAAGAATCCTGCAAAAATGGAGAAAGGAGGAAGACAACTCATAAGTTTCATCCCACAATGCTCTTCTTCTATATTGCATATCTTAATAGAAGGATCAAAGAAAACGAGGCCTAATTCTTTTAAGAAAAATCATGTATAGGAGAGGCACAATGGTGAGTTTTAAAGACTTTAAAATCATGTCCTGCTTTCTGGATTCCTTTACATCAGAGATCAATAGACTAAATCTGGAGGAGCCCATAGTTACGAATCTGTTTCCATCTGGGTTGTCCTGCAGTTCCAATGCAATGGCAATTTTGTGGTAAGGACAAGCTTTGTGCAAGAAAGTTTTAGGGACATGCTCAAAACACTTAAAGCAGGGGTCCCCAACCCCCAGGCTGCTGCCTAGTACCGGACCACACAAATGACCGGACCACACAAGTGTACTCATGCGTGCAGTTGTACTTGTGTGAATGGTGGGCAGGCATGTGTGCTTGCTCATGAAGCTCCAGTTATGCGAAAATCCTCTCTCCCCTGCTGCCGCCACCACTGCTGCCACCGCCACCACCAGTCTAGAAAGCCAGAAAAATGGGGTACCACTGACTTAAAGGTTGTGATGCAATTAAAAAGAGGTGGAGCTTTGCTTGGCTGGTCACAGCCATCATCTTGACTTTTTAACCCACTCCTCTACAGATGCCCCTAATTTGGAGGAAGTATATGTCTGACTTACAGAATAGCATTTTTTTAGCACTATATATTCTAATGTATGGTTTTTTTTCCTAAATAAAAATCTCCAAGAGCAAAATAAAATAGGATGACTAAGTGCAAAAGAAAAGAATCTTACAAGAACCAAAATCTCCAAGTCCACTTATATTCTTTTAAGGGTTTTCCCACTAAGTAAATCATTTTCTCCTCTCCTTCTGCTGGTTTTCCTTCACAAGCAGTATAGCTTGGGGCCAAGTGGGGAAAAAGTGCCTCTCTCCATGAATCAGAGAGTCCTCTTCTTTTCTCTGAAGTCTCTGGTTTTATTCATTCATTCATGAGCTACAGAATAAGCTATTTCTGATGGCAAGGGCTGAAATCCATGGCTTAAAATCCATAAAACAAAATGCCCTGCGATGCTTGAGCTTTATGTGATAATGAGGAAGGTAAACTGCGCAGTACTCCAAAACACAATGAATCCTGTTCCCTTTTTATGTGTGCCAAGTGTGTAACATACATTAAAAAAAGAGAGTGGGGCTTTAGCTGTGTGTAGTGGCCAGCCTTTTGACATTTTAAAACCCCTTGCAGGCCTCCTGCAAAATCAAACATTAGCAAGATGTTTGGGGCCTTTCCCTGCTTCTAAATTACACTGCTAATTTTATGCTTGAATCTGAAAAAACAAATTGAACTTGAAATGTATTTTCCTCTTGTCCAACCTTTACTCTGTCTCTATTATTTGGTGCCTTCTAAGGGTTTGGGATCAAATGCTTATACTAGACACCATTCTGAATGGAAAGTGATGCTGGAGATGGTAGTACAGCAACATCTGAAGAGGTACAGTATTGCTCTTGCCATAAGGGATAAGGAAAGCAACCTGTACCTAATAGGGGATTTCAGCTTTTTAAATATTTCCTTTTAGAACACCTTAGGGCATTGTGATCTTCATATGTTTTCTAGAAACTAAGCTTGCACAGGTTTATGCTAAAGAAAACAAAAATCAAGCCTTTTTAGATGCAATTTAGAAAAATAAGATGGGAGATGGGAGATGTCTCTATGGGAGATGTTGGTAATAAACCAACAATTTCTTTCAGAAATCTAGAAATTCTCTTGGAAAAGCTGCTCCTCTGTTGCCTTGTTTCTCAAGATGATGGATTAATGGAAGTTGAAAAGAAAATGTACAGAAGTCAACATATATCATGCCTTCTTATCTTGAGCGTGTCTGTACATGAGCCTTCTGTGATCTTACACCTCAATGAGATGGGCACCAGAGCACATCTGGAGCAATAAAATTGGGGGATGTGATCTAGAAACATGATCATATGAAAAAAAAAAGGTTTGATCTATCTGACATAATTTATAACAACACACCTATGTCTGCCTTCTCTAATCTGATTCCCTCAAGCTACGTTGGTGTACATCCTCAGAAATCCCAGCCATTACAGCATACATGTTTGGATGATACCAGATTGAAGGAGCCTGGTTTCTTTGGATTTGGTTAAACTTTTGAGTTGTGAGGGATTCAGGATGGGCTAATGAAATGATACTTTAAATAATAATGGGGCCATATGATTTAAGCTAAATTGGCAGCATTTTTTAAAAAATAATTTGTACAAGCAACTATCTCACACTAATGACTCTGGGTGATATATTTAGATTAAAGCAAGATATAAAAGCACCGATTCAAGCTAACAGTATATTCTAATCAGAAAAATCACATCAACAGCAGAGCTGACATAGCCTCCTGGTTCAAATGTCTAGAGAAATAGCCCTGTGAAAGGCTTAGAGGGTTGGGGCTATCTGAACCTTTGGGAAATGCTGTTCTACAGGAGAAGTGTTGCCAGAAAAGGCATGACATAAGTTGTTGTGATAATAAGTCGAGTAATCATGTGACCGGACTCAATTTTACAATGTTTTTATTATGTTGTTAGTCACTGTGGTTGCTAAAGGAATCACATGGTCATAATTGAATCATGTGGTGAGAACCCAGCTTATCCATAGGCATTTTTATGCCAGAAAATGGCAAAAAACATCACAGAACATGATCATGTGATCCTAGGATGCTGCAACTGGTTGTAAATGCAAGCTGGTTGTCAAGCACGCAAAATATGATCATGTGACTTTGGGAGTGATGCGACAGTTGTAACTTTGTGGAGGGGGTCATAGGTAACTTTTTCTGAGGTTGTCATAACTTTGAAGCAACCAGTCCTAAGTTGAGGACTACGTGTATAATTTTTGTTTCTTTCCATGTTTAAAAATTGTGAGGTTTTTGTTTTCCAGAAAATCACTCTTTTTCTGACATCATTCAAGCATGCAGAAGGAGTGGTGCAATGGCCTAGAGGTGGATGCGCTTCACAATCAGGAGGCTGTGAGTTCAATCCTAGATAAAGGCAGATATTTCTCTCTCTGAGCACACTGAGAATATATCTGCTGAACAAGACTCTGCATTGGTGATAGTAAGGGCATCCGGCCATTAACCACTCTGCTAGCTCCATTCAGTTGCCCAGACTCCATCCCCCAAGAGATTATGGGGTCATTAAAAGATGATGATGATGATTCAAGAATGCAGAAGTTTCAAGACACTTTTCATTTCTGAAGAATGCTCCTTGTGTGATATCATGTCAATGGAGCTCTTCCACTTGTTCTGTTTCCTGCACCTTTCAGAACTCATTCAGTAACTCAGTCAAGTTCCCAAAAAACCTTGTGATTTGTTTAGAATATGGAACATGCATGACAGAGGGCAGCAAACTATTCTTTTATTTTCTTTCTCTGTAAGATGGAAGGGAGGAACTTTTGGTGGATGAAATACGGTGTGGACCTGCTGATGGATGGCAAGGCTAATTATTAATTGGGTAACAAGACAATCTTTGAAAAGTTGTTGTATGGGATGCTACATGCTATATTCTTTAGTCACAGAAGTGAATGGAACACATGATATAAATGTCAGATAGTCATAAAAACATGGAAAAGTGCAAGACATTGATATGTTTTGTACTGCAAAACTATTGGCTTGAAAAAATACAAGATTGGCTGTCTGGAAAGGCAGGAAAAATGCTATCTGGCCTAGTAAGTTCGAATATGAAAGCTATTAGTCAGAACTCCAAAGAAAAAACCTTGCTGAAGTTCAACATTTTATCTCCAAGACTTAAAAGTGGTCTGATGAAGATTGTTACCTAGTTTAATCAAGGAGGCATGCAAAGTTTTTATTGCTATTTAGCTTTCTTTAACAAAAATAGCATTTGGATTCAAGAAAATTGCATCAACTCTCTTTATTTGCTGACAGGTCACTGCATTTCACCCATGGATGTCGCTAGTGCTGAACTGCTAATGACATAACTCATTTAACTTTTCCCCTCTTGCTGTGTTAGTGCAAACGTAACTGTAAATCTTGTTGACTATTACTTGTATATGGGTTGGCAGCAAGTCAAATTTTGGCCCAGACAACACTAGGAACAATATGTGCAGCACAGCTAAAGCCCATTAACCATCTTTTTCATTCCTCTTGATGCTCATAGAATATGCTTTGGTCCCCGGCAATTGGCTTCTAAAAATATTAATACAGGATTAACCGGCACCAGCTGAGAGTAATGCAGTTAATTACATTCATATTTCAGTAATATTTCATAATATTCTGCAACTGAAGGTGAAGGGGATAAGTTTTGCCAATCAAAAAAGCGAAGGTAGATGAAATCACAATCTTCTTCTCTCTTAATCCTGGCATTGGACAAGACATTTAGGGACTTTGTGAGGTGTCCAGTAAATTCATAGCAATAGCAATAGCACTTAGACTTACATACTGCTTCACAGTGCTTTACAGCCCTCTCTAAGCAGTTTACAGAGT
>JANHFL010007119.1:172587-184266 GCA_032468155.1 Oxyrhabdium leporinum | reverse complement strand
TATCTATCTATCTATCTATCTATCTATCTATCTATCTATCTATCTATCTATCTATCTATCTATCTATCTATCTTCTGTCTATTATCTATCATCTATCTATCATCTGTCTATCATTGATTGGATATAAATCTGTCTATCACAAATAAAAAGGGCCATGTTGAATTATATGCAGGCTGCAACAAATTGATCAGAAGTGATTAATAATTAAGTTGACTTTTCTCAAATTAAAAGTCAAGAGAATTGTATTTTTTTTATCTGCATTTGTTTCAATGCATTTACAGGAGAAAGTGATATTAAACTAGATGTGTTTAAGCACAGCTCAGTAAGGCAGCTTGAATAATTTGCCACAGCCTTTTAGATAAATTAATGCAGGTTTGTGCACAATTTTCCTGCTTTTTTTTTTAAAAAAAAGTTGTTGCTGTAGTATCAGCACCATCTAGAGGCATTCCTGCAGCTAAACTCCATTGCATTGAAATGAACTCATCAAAGAGACTCTTACAGGCAATTCATTTCAGCAATTGTGTTGTGAAAGGTGTCTGGCATGCTTCTTGTCATAAGCATCGTATATGTAACATGCTGAAATCTGTTTATTTCTCTTCAATCATCACTATGGTACAGGGACAGCTTTTCTACTGAACAATCCTGTCACCTGAGTAATATTTGCATGTTTGAATTGCATACTCTAAAAAGATGGGGAAAATGTCTTGTTGATGGAGAAATTTTATAAATTGCATTAATAATGTTTTTAGTTTTGCCTATATGCTGCATATTTCTTCGCCACTTCAGACTGAGATAGCATCAATTAAAAGATTCTAGTCTATTTCATTTAGTCCCTACAGTACTTTACACAAATTTTGATATGGAGATATGACACTTTATAGATCACATATGTCTCTCTGTATATATTATAAATATGTGTGTGTATCAGTCTTGATAGATGTGTCACATACTTACATTTTAATCTGGCATTGATCAGAACAATAGAATTAAATTGCACAACAATAATATTGCATAATAAATTAATAGATTATAGAAATAAAGAAAGAAACTAAGTAAAAAGTGTGCTGCATATAAAAAAATAAAACTGTTCTTTCAGTTTTTATTAAAGTGTAGTGGAATGCTGTGAAAATTATAGAAGACTTCTGAAGACACGTGAATTAATCATTAGTGTAGCCAAGATAAGTTTATTATAGCTGTTATTAAACACAATACATTCTTTAATCATTCAGTTTGAAACTTGTCCTTGGCTCAGACTCAGCGTTCAATTAAAATTACTGGTTTTTTTAACATCTTATTTTTGTGTGTTTTTCTTCCTTTGACCCACACAATACCTTTTTCTTTTTCTGGCAGCATTAACCAAACTATTTTGTTTTTTAGTCTATCTATAATAAGCCTTTCAACTGATTATTCTGATTCTTTCTATGTGCTTCTTCTGTGTGACTTCTCTTCAGGTTTATTGAACTTGGCTTATTGAACCCTATTATAGATGATTTCCAACATTAATATATTAGATAAATGGGGTTAGAGGGGGGACCTCCTAGAATACATTCATGGAGTAATTTCTATAGGACAAGATATGATTGGGGGCAGGAGTGTCATTCAGTATTGAATGCAAATTAGTTCAGTGAACATCTTTTAATGCTCTCTGCAGAATTATTGTTCTTTTAAAGGTTGTGTTTGTAGTGCAGAATGAACACCTTCTGCTTATGTAAATGCTACATTAGTCTTAACACAGAATCTTAAGCATCAAACTTTTAAAATAGCAATTGCACTTAGTCATATATACTGCTTTACAGTGCTTTACAGCCCTCTCTAAGCGGTTTACAGAGTCAGCCTATTGCCCACAACAATCTGGGTCCTCCTTTTACCCACCTCGGAAAGATGGAAGGCTGAGTCAACCTTGAGCCTGGTGAGATTTGAACTGCCAAATTGCAGTCAGCTGGCAGTCAGCAGAAGTAGCCTGCAATACTGCATTCTAACCACAGCGCCACTGTGGCCCATAACATTTTTCTCAGGAGTATCTGCACTCTCTTAAGCAAGGCACTGTTATGTAAATGGAACCTGCATCAAATGTATCTGAATGTTAGCAATGACGTGGGATAGTGTCATAAATAAATCCTTCAGCACACGTCAAACATAATTGCAAACACTGAATTTTAACTCCTACTAAGTCACCCAAGGCTATAACAAATAGGCATCTCTATTAGGTCAGCAGCAATATAGGAAGAGGTTGGAGGTGAATGATCACTTTGGTGGCAATACATATTTTATATTTCAAGAGAAAAAGACAATGATTGAAATATGAAATGATTGACAATATAGTGCCAGAACATGGGCTCATCAGGTTGGATAGTGCTCAACATGGTGCTGAAGAAGAATTGAAGGTCTTTTGGAGTGGTAATGGTGTTTATGATGTGGAAACATTAAAGCCTTTGGAATGTCTAGATGTTGATGTTATGGAACAGATCACAAACTGCTCATGTACAAATCCCAAGTCAAGCTACAGTGAAAGAAGAAAATCAATCAGTTCCTATAGACTCACAATTTTCAAGAAGAACATGCAGAAATGCTTTGAAGATCTTTACTTTGTTGATTAGAAACCAGAGGAACTGTGAATCAACTGAATATCTTTTAAAGGATGAATTAAGCAGTCAAAAATCAGGAAACAGAAGAATGACTGGACAAACTATGGAAATCTCTGAGAAGAGAGAACAAAACCAAGAAAACAAAGATCTAAGGAAGGAATTTAGCAAAGAACTTCAGAAAGGTATTAGAAGAGACAAGAAGCAGTATTACAACATCTGTAAAGACACTGAAGTGGGAAGCAGAAAAACAAGGAAAGTCTTCCAAAAGATCCCCAAACTCAGAAGGAAGTTCCAATCTGGTATGCTAAAAATACCAAGGGATAGATAGTAACTGATTCAAAGAAGGGCAAACATAGATGGAATGAATATATTGCAATTCTGTACATTAAAAGGTCAATATCTCTACTGTATAGATATTGCCTATTTACAAGAACCTCTAGAACACATGATGGTAAGATCAGGACTCTGGTCATACTCATTACCATGTTAGAAGGCTACAGAATTGAGGGAATTAATCAAACTATATTAGCACATCTAGATAATTTCAATATCTAACACATTGGAAGAGGCCAATCTGCATATTTGTACCAAGGCATACTTAACAAAGTGTGCAAACTATTATATCATATCTTTAATTTCAAATAGCTAGGAAAATAATGCTTAGGATTATCCAACACAGATTAGAGCCCTACATAGACAGGAAAATGCCAGATGTTTCAGATGACTTTTAAAATGTTTTTTTAAAGTGTATAATATACTATAACAAGGGGTGGTGGGGTGGAATTGGAAACTTCGGGAAAACGTTGCTTTCTGTTTTCAGAGTTCATGAACACTTCAAGGGCAGATGGACTGGCATCAGTCTGAACAGATTTAGCAGTTACACTTTGTCCCTCTAAACCTGTCTGTGACAGTAACCTGAGAAGACCAGCAGAACAGCTAAGATCAGTTCATTTCTAAGCACACAAGCTGTGTTAGCATGTGTGAAGCAGGCACTTGGAACCCTGCCAGCTCTATAGTATTGGACTCATTCCTCCAAGCGTGCCATAGAATTATTTCCCTCAAGACAGTCTGCTGGAGTTTACAGGAATTGTAATAGAAAATGACCAGCAGAATGCAAAGTATCTGATATCTCCCTAGGCTTCCTATAGACTGTTTTCTGCAACTGTTGCTTTGCCAAAAGCAACAGAACAGCGATTCTGGGGTTGTCAATTGTTTTCTAGAAGAGATACCTTAGAATGGAATAGTATATTTCCAATTCTGAGGGTAGTGTTAGTTGAACTAAAAAAGATCGGACTAAGACTGTTGCTATAACATTTAAGGCCCATGATTATGTGGACAGAACCAATTCAGAGGTGGCTTACATGAAGTTCTCACTGTGACCCTGGCTGTTTGATGGTGAGTGTGATCCACAGCTGCCCACATGTCTTCAATGTTTGGGAATGAGGATGCTATGAATCCAGTGAAATTGGTTCTCACAATGCTGATGTGACAGTTAAGTGGCAGAGAGAAGGGTAAAATCTGAGGATGAGTTCTCTAAGATGCTTCTTCATACAAGCTTTGTTACAGCAAACAGCAAAGTCCTCTAGTCGATACAGGATGATTGGATATGGGGAAGCATCAAAAATAGGCAGCAGCAGACAAGCAGTAAACAAGTAGTAAGAATTGCAACCTTTATTTTAATTGCTTGAAATTCTCCAGTAGAGCTTGATGGCTTTATGAACAATTAAACAGCTGCATTTAGTTCTAGCCATCTAATACGAGCAGAAACATTTGTTTGAAAGGAGGACATAGAGTACGTGTTAGTGTTAGTCAAGGATTTTCGATGCCAACAGTTACCCAACTTGGGCTACCAGGTCTGAACTGATAAAATCTGGATGATCAGTAGATGACAGCAAAGAAAGACAGAAACATTTGCCAGCTAGTGGTTGCCTGGACCTTTGCAGTTCAGATATCAGAGGTGAAATCTAGACATGAATTTTTGCCTCTATTCCACATGCGTCATAGAATTTATTTTCTGCTTATATTGCCACTGTGAAAGGTAGCCTCGTGATATCTAAAATCTGAATGGCCACCTATAATTTGGAGGATCTCAGATAAATGCAGAAACTTCAGACAGGGAATAGAGGCAACGGATTGGCAACGAAGACAACACATGTCTTATCAATGTAGTTTTCTATTGATTCAAGGAGAGGTGATAGTGTCTTAACTCAGCGCAGAAAGACCCTTTGATATATGCCATATTGTAAGACCTAACAATCACAACTGCACCAACTTCTTACTAAACAAAGAAATTGTCCAATACACATAATCAGCTATCTAATTACAGTCGTTTCCAAAGATACATGAGTTTGTGTATGTGTGTTTGTTAGTATATGTAGGTAAAGAGTTCGTTTGTCCATTATTGAGCTTGGAAAACAATCAGAATCTTCTCTTCCCACAAGGTTCCTTGTTTCAGGTTTCTTCATGGCTTCTAAAGACCATGCTACATCCTTTCCCATGCAAAATGGTCATATAGTTCATCTTTCAATTCAGAACTGAAGAAGCTTTTTGGATGAGAAACGAAACATCTTCAAGGAAAAACAAAGGGAGTCCAGTTGCCTCTTGAAAAAATCACCTTTGGGATAACCATGACCTGAATGACTGAGAATTTCTGTAGACATCTTTCAGTCAAGTAGCTAGCTAGATCCAAAAGGGCTTATCTTGGGTTCACAACAGAAAAAAAATAGATGGATATGGGACAGTAGGCTGTTTTTGAGGAGATTAAAGGACAGAATGCAATGACTATTATGAAATACAAATGAGAGATGATACAGAAAAGAAATTCATTTGAGTAAATTTAATTCCATTTTTGCAAGGTTTGGGGTTAGAAATGAGTCATTGCCTGGAAATGGAATCTTTTAGGTTTACCTTTCTTTGCCTTGTTTGGGCCAATGTGACACAATTAAGAAATAATTATAAATACTGTAAGATACCTATTAATTACAGTGCTATAGCTTTCAAAGAATAGAATGTCTTCTTTGCATTAAGACATAATTTATTTTCGAAGTATTTTACCAAAGGTTAAGGGCTTTGGGGAGGGGTTGTGTGTTTTTTGTTTAACCAGAAACGCATCTTTGCTCTTGAAACTAAGTGAAACATATTGTAAGTTAGATGTCAGATTGTGGAACAACCTCCCAAAGCAAGTGGATTAGACAGCAGACTCCAAATTACTCTGTTGGGAACAATCTTGCACTGACAGTGTGATGGAATAGATGACCTCATAGTACAGCTGTGAGGGGAAAAAAAAGTAAGTTACTACATGAGTTTTTTTCTCTCCCATGAATCTATGCAGTGATAAACCATCGAAGAAATAAAGTTAGACATATAATGCAATCATAGATGGTAAAGTTTCCTTTGTAAACTTTCTGCTCAGAACAGTTCTATATTGGTCTGATAATTTCCATCTATATTTATTAGATTGTATGCATAGTAAACACAGATAACCTCCTTAGGCTCTAGAAGAGCACAAATTATCTCCAGGCTTCTGATTATTGTAATACAGCTTTTACAAGTCCAGGGGGATAACATTTCTTCTCTGATCTTTGCAGTGATGAGGTTTATCATACCATAAATCAGTGTTTCCCTGACTTTTAATACAAGGGGCACATTTTCTGAACTTGTCATCTGACTTTTATTTAGGTTAGGTTCTGGCCTAAGTTCAAACGTAAATGTTCAAATAATGGCTCAGCTTCTGTTTTGTGCAGGAGGAAAGGAAAGTCAGTCCTTATTTGTTTAGGTTCAAGTTGAGTTTGATGCCCAGATGTGGATGTGGTAAAGTGGTTAGAATTTCAAACTACAGGGTCAAACCATCACTCAGATCAAATTGTGAAGTTTCCTGCTGTCTTTCAGGAAAGGATTCCAGTTCCGTGGCAGAACACATGCAGAAGATTCGGGTTCAAATGTTTCATTTGCGGTAGCAGAAGAGGTTAAGAATGTAAAGAAAGCAAGTTGGAAGTTGGTGACTTTTTCTTTCCTTTTTCTTCATTACACCATTTTTCCCCCTCTCCCTCCTCCTAATTTACTGTTACTTTTCTTGAATTTCTCTTTGTATTTTATATTTTGATAAACTAATAAAATGTGATTTAAAAGATGTAGAGAAAGCAAGAATTTGAAGGATGATTGTGATGTCTTTTGGGAAAAAGTTATCCCATGCATCAAATACCTGACATATCTTGCTGGCAATTTCCTTTGTCAGAATTTGAAGAAGATATAACAAGTCAATTCCAGGATTAGGCATGATTGTTTCTATTGGTTCTAAATATTAAGAAAAGTTGGTTGATGAGGCTAAACTGATGGGAAGTTTGAAGGAAAATAATCATGATATGCTTATTCATGAATTTATGAAAAGACAAAAGTTCTATTCAAATGTGTACTTTGGATAGCTAAAGCTTAATATGAATAGAGGCAGGCAAAAGATGCTAAGAATAAGTAAAAGAAATTTTAGAATATTTGAAATTGCTAGAAATAAACTCTTAGAATGGTGAGAAAATTATTCAACTTTTTATTTTGCCTCCATCTTCTCCCAAAGCATAATTATGACCATCCTCAAATATGATTAAATAGGGTCTTCAGTTGAGTAGGATATCTACATTTTGAAAGGCTGAAAGTGAACCCAACTCCTTAAAATCTTATAGCCCATTGGCTACAAGATTTGGTAGGGCATTGAAAGAGATTGTTGAATCTTTTGTTTTTGTTTTTCTCTGCTTGCTTTTTGACTGAATTGCTAAATCTGGAACTTTCTTTTTGTCGTTTCCCAAGATATACAATACTTTTTTTTGCTTCTGATAGGTTTAGCTAATGGGTATTAGGATTTATCCATTGACTTCAGATATTTTGTTAAATATATTTAACAAAATAGTTTAAAGCTATAAACTTGCTTTACTAATTCTTGCTGAGGCTAGATTTTCATTCTCAGGTATACTTTATCATACATAAATTTACATCCTCCAGTGTTATACTATATAACACAGCTATCTGATCTTTAAAGTCTAGTAAACTAGATCTTAGGGATGCTAAAGAGCTTACACATGCTTTTGGAAACAGATTTTATCTCTGTATGAAACACGATGGTGCCAAAGCTACCTACAACTTTCTAAGAAATTTTTAGTTGGTTAATCTCTAACAATGTAGTGATTAACAGACATTGGGAACACAAATTGTAATTTTCTCATCAAATTGAAGTGCGACGGATTCAGTTAGGTTAGGGCATGCTGGGCCCAGTTCTAATTCTGATAGCCTTAATTTGTGCTAGAAATATCTATCTCTCACACAAGTCTATCAGAAAGGAAAATGATTTTGAATTTGTCTTTCTGATAATGTAAGGAGTAAAGACATTTTTGCCTCCATTTCTTGATTGTCTGATCATCTTAAAAAATTATCCTATTTTAAAGATAAATTAGGAAAAAAACTTAGTGTTTCTTTTGGGTGTAGAGTGACAGACAAGTTCAGCCTTTTAACAATATAATACTCTATACCAAACTTGATTTCATTGAGGGTTGCATCAGGGTTGCGTTTGACCTGGTGGGGGGGGGAGCGGGTAGGTATGGCCAGGAGGGGCATGGCCAGCTCAGTGTCATTCATGTTGGGGCGCCTGTGGTGGCCCAAGCGCTCTGCCAGTGAAAACAGACTCCTGAGCTCCATTTTCAGCTGTGACGGCCTTGTGCAACCCTCTGCCAGTGAAAACGGAGCTCATTTAAATGTTTGCTTGATATACAGTAAGAATGATACAAGGCACTTCCTGTGACATTCATATGTGACATTGGGAGTACTTGGCACCTTGTTTGAGTAGTAGTGTTTGAAACCTTGGTCAGCCACTAATACTTTCTTTTCCAAGGACCTCCCTTTCCCCCAAATAATTATCTGATATCAGAATATTGACTCCTAATCCGATCTCTTACACAAAGAGGCAAGACTCTCTGGCTTTTAAAAAAAGTTCAAGGAAGCCACTCTCTAGTCTCTGGCCAAGAGACACTGGGTAACTCTCCCTAGTTTTTGGCACGCTCCTACTGTTAGCTCAAAAATTCAAACAATGCTCACACATGCTTGCTTGTGAAGGTGATTTTTCTAATACATTAATGACAGAGGACAGCTTCTCACCCAACATATAAAGTCATCTGTTATTTTTTCAACTCGGGGAAATTGTTAGTTTTTAATGCTGCTTTTTCAGCTGGAACAATTTAGCGAGCCAGAATCAATGTGAAATGCAGTACATCAATCATCTCCTATGGATCACAAACCAAAAGCCATGCCAAAAAGGGAGGGAAAAAAAGACTGTGCTCATCGATACTAAATCAGGCTCCCCACTGTTCCACCACGTTTTTTTTCTTCCTTTTCTTTTTTTATTTGCACAGAAGGAGCAAAATGTTTACGCAAATCATTTCAGTTCTAGCCTATGAAATAGCTCATATTTAAGAAGCTCATGTTTCCACCATATTCCGTTTTGGAACCTAGTTCTTTACTGAGTGACTTGCCTTGGTGATGGCTGCATTGATTCACCCTGTGCTGATGGTCAGCATATTTCCCCCTTGTCTTGAAGTTAGATGCTGCCATTGTTATGCCTTCATGTACCAAAATTTTGTTGTTGGCAGAAGAGAATGAGGGGAGGGGGGTATTGAACTAATTAAGTCTGCTCTCATGACAGGAGTCTGGAACATCTGATCCAAGAAGTCAAGAAAGCTCCACCAAAGATGGATGATGGCACTCCAGAGGCTCCAATCTTCTCTTTTCGTTGGCTGCCTCCTTAACTAGGATGGGCTACCAAGGGTGGGGGATGGCATACTCTGCATTTTTTTTAAAGTGCAATGGGTACTGCCATAAAATGTCACTGGGGGATAACATTGGAAAAATGAAGAAACACTGCAAGATGAAGAGATAATTAAGAAGATACTAGACTGTGCAGAAATGGGTAGATTGACATTGAAAATTAAGCAGAAAGAAGACAGAGAATACTATCAAACATGGAATCTATTTTACCAGTGGTTGGGGAAAAAAGGGATGGAGAGTAAGAATATAATCAGTATTGTTAAGCAAATTAAATACCCAGATAACACGAAGTTTATTAAGCACCAAGAATGTAATTAATAAAAAGTCAATCAAATTTTGTTTAAAAAAATGTCAGTTGGGGAATGGCTGGTCCCACACCATTAGAAGCACCCTTTTTCCTGTGTTTTCTTTGAACTATAAAAAAAACTTACACACAGGACCCAGATAAGTAGGAGAACAGAGAAAGAGGGAAAAAAAGACAGAAAAGGGGTTAGGATTAGAGTTAGAGAAAAATCCCTACCTTGCCAAAGAATCTTCTTCTGCCCTAATGCATATAAATGAAAGGCTGGAGGAAATTGCTTATTATTTATCGCTTTGTACTTGCATGAAAAGTTTCATGTCCTTAAAAATTTTCAAACAAGTAGTTGGATCAGCAAATCCTCCAATAGCGTTACAATTGGGGGCTTGCAATTGTGGCAGTTTTAATGTATTCCTATTTCAGTGGTATGAGGTCTGTGGATGAGGAAGTGCTGACTCAAAGCAGCAAATGCCACTTTGGGAATGGAAAGATGCCACCATCTTCACCTTGCAATGGAAGTCTACTTTCCTCTCATTGTCAACTTGCTACGTCTTCCAGCTCCTTGGAATCATGTTGGAGCAGAGTGCCAGTGTGGAGAGGAAATGGATTTTAAATGCAGAATAGAGGTCAGCCTGTCATTAAAGGTTTCTTGATTTGACACCATGGTAAACACAAAAACATGAGGAAATACTCATAAATTATTATTATTATTTTATTGGCATGAACAGGAGAAAGGTGTGAATTAGGTATGGACAATGTACAGGTATACATTTAATCACTGTTTGAGGTTACAACGGCACTGAAAAAGTAATTTATGACCTTTTTTCACACTTACAACTGTTGCAGCATCCTCATGCTCATATATCAAAATTTCGGCGCTAAGCAATTGTATTTAGGACAGTTGCATTGTCCTGGGGTCATGTGATTACCATTTGTAACCTTCCCAGCTGGCTTCTGAGAAACAAAGTCAATGGAGAAGCCAGATTCACTTAGCATCTGCATGATTCACTTAACACCTGCAATTATTTGCTTAATAACTGTGGCAAAAGTCACGTCAACAGAAATGTTGGGCTTAATTGTCATGTCGAAGATTACCTGTACTCAGGAGCATTTAGCAAATGAAGCTCCATTTGTGATAGGACTTCATATGAATGTTTAGCAAGAAAAACAAGGAAAGAAAAGCTAATGTCTCTTTTTGTAGGTACTGAAATGGGGTACCATTTCCTGCCATTTTGAAATGGTAAATCAAAGTGACTTGAACAGTTTAAAATATGTTTAACAAACATAAATTAATAAATTCTCCAAACTGTTCCTGTTCTAAATAAAAACAAAACCCCAAATACCCCAAACCAGCAATAGATCTCGCTGTTTATACTTTCTCCATGTGTGCCATTGTCACAATTCAGTGGCTCACCTCTTAATATAGAAAAAAGTATATTGTCCCATTGTTGAACATAATATTGCTACAGTCATCAGGTAGAACAACAAAAAAAATATTTTTTATTGTCAGCTGTTGAAGTAAAGAACCTGAATGCTACTCTGAAGATATGGATTCCTGAATTCTGCCTTTTGGAAGGTTCTAGTTGAGACATTTCTTCTTTGTCCATTTGACACATGTTTGCAATCTATTACATTTCCTTTTAATGCTGAATCCATTGGAAGGTTTAAATTCATATGGAAACATCACTGACATAAATTAGTGGCCAGCTGCCTTTTACACCCTTATTATTGTTATATAATATTGATCTGCTAATGTATAATGAAAGAAGACACTCAAGAGAAACATTCAAGCAGTGGGGAGTCCAGAGAGGCATCAAAGTGGGAACTTGCAAATTTATTTGCAGATATTTGTATATATAGTTGCAGGTGTGATGGCCATTTTCTTAAGAAAACAAATGTACACCTAGACCTTGATGTCACATATTCATTTCATTGTGCCTGGATGTGAAAATATATATTTCAGAGAAGGATATAGGATTCTATTTCTCCTCCCTC
>JANHFL010007119.1:148382-164676 GCA_032468155.1 Oxyrhabdium leporinum | reverse complement strand
GCGGCCGCATTCTGCACCAGTTGAAGTTTCCGGATGCTCCTGTTAGGGAGCCCCATGTAGAGGGCGTTACAGTAGTATTTTAGTATTTTGAGCTACTGTTTGGTTGGGTTCTTACAACCCAAGTAGCTGCATCTGTACAATATGCTAAACTTGGTTAACCGGCTGATTTGGGGTTTGCATTTTTAACCTAACATTTAAATTTGGCCTGTCTGTTACTTTATAAAAAAAAGGTTAATTCAATAACCAGATTGTTGTGTGTGCAGTCTTTATGTCAGTAGAATAAATTAGCTCATTTACAGATCCAGGGTCAGTCTCATTTTTTAATTTAAAATGTTGACTATGACTGGAACATAATTGTTATGTTATTTTTTTTCCTGAAGATCTGCAAGGCGTTCAAAGAATGGAGGCTCTCCTGCCTTGATAAAGACATGGTTTTATATGATTCTTAGAGAAGATCAATCAGAGTCGCTATGCTAGATTAATTTAGAGGATGTCCCAGGAGCCACCAGTTTCCCGGACTTGCAGGTTGCTGTTAATACTTGCACCTGGGAGGGAAACCCCGCTGCCAGCACATCTGTCCACAGATGTGTTGGGTTTTTTTTAAACCAAATGGTAGATGAATGTAGAAAGAGCCAGTAACAGCATGCTCTTTGTAACGCCAAAAGAAACAGTGTTTGGAATTACTGAGATTAGGGATTTCCTCTTAAATAACTTTTATTTTTAAGTGACTCTTATCTGAAACAGTAGAGAAGACTATAGCTGGAAAACTGATGTAGTCAAGAGTCAGATTCATGGAATTATTAATACTTATTGTTCAACAGTTTTATTCTATATAAGCGAATTGGAAGTTGGGACCTTGGAGGTCTTCTAATCCAACCCCCTGCTCAGGTAGGAAACCCTATACTATTTCAGACAAATGATTGTCCAATCTCTTCTTAAAAACTTCCAGTGTTGGAGCATTCACAACTTCTGGAGGCTAGTTTTTCCACTGATTAATTGTTTTAACTGTCAGGAAATTTCTTCTTAGTTCAAAATTGTTTCTCCCCTTGATTAGTTTCCATCCATTGCTTCTTGTCCTGCCTTCAGGTGCTTTGGAAAATAGCTTGACTCCCTCTTCAATGTGGCAACCCCTGAGATAATCGGAGCACTGCTATCCTGTCACCCCTAGTCCTTCTTTTCATTAAACTAGACATACTCAGTTCCAGCAACCGTTCTTTATATGTTTTAGCCTTCAGTCCCCTAATCATCTTTGTGGCTCTTTTCTGCACTCTTTCTAGAGTATCAACATCTTTTTTTTTTTACATTGTGGTGATCAAAACTGGATGCAGTATTCCAAGCGTGGCCTTACCAAGGCATAAAGTGGTATTAATATCTTTTTGGAAAAAGGGTTTGCAGGATTGAAAAGTAATTTTGAAGAAAATGAAACTAATATTCTAAGCAAGCAAAATGTTTTGTGAAAATAGGCTCTGAACCATGTAGAGGGCTTCATAGGTCAGATCATTATTTTGAATAGACTTCACACTGTTAAGGGCCTGGAAACCTACTGGTAACCAGTGCAGCAACCACAACATGGTACTGTGCTGCTGTGACAGTCAATCCCTTCAGCATCTGGGCTGCTACATTCAACTGCATGTTTGGAATCATTTTCAAAGGCAATCCCAAGTAGAGACTTTGCAAAGTAGTTTTTTCAGTGGTGGTGAGGGTATAAGTTACTGTTGGAAGAATAAGTTCCTGGGGCTGAAAATGTCTTGTCATATTTGAGCAACTTGCTTTTTTATAATGGTGACGAAAATCCTTGCTTCAAGGAGATTTAGAGGGCTTACTTCTATCCTTATTTAACGTCTGAGCTTAAAATTGCATTGACCCACATGGACATGTTTTTCTCAGTTTCAATGCTTTGATCTGAGGGTGCTTTGAAGGTGTTTTGGAGAGAATTATAGGAGTGAAGTGAATAAGTTTGCCCCGCTGAGGCAATATATCCATTTTCATTCTAATTTATATATTTTTTAACTTAAAAATGTACCGGTGTTTTGTTACCAGATTTCAGAAGCAGGATCCCGGGTGCTTTGGGGGCTACAGATGGACATCAGAGGACCCCATGAAGCAAAAGGAATATAGGATATTAATCCCTAAGGTGTCCTATTTCTTTTGATGAGTTACTGTCACCCCAGTCAGGTTTGTTTCAGTTTGCTACCTGGGATGAGGCTCCTCCCACCTCACTCGAAGCCAAGCCAAATGATGAGTAACCTGAGCTAACTATATTAACATAAGCTAACACTTGTGACAGCACAATCCACAAGTATCTCCCTCTTGGAACATTAACTGCTTGGTACAATGACTTAACTGTCTGAGCTTTTGCATGTCATCTCACATTTGCTGTCTGAAACAATCTACTAATAATGCCCAATGCATGGAACTCTCCAGGGCTCTGTTCAGGTTTTACTTACACAAAAGAGTAAGAGGAACGCTAGCAGCTGTGTTGCTGCACACTTTGCCCTATTCCTGAGTTGTTATGGCTTTTTCTGAGCAAAACTATTTTTTTATTTCATTCAAATATGGTGATGAGAGACAATGAAGATTTTCTGTGTACACATCTGTGAGAGCACAAGAACTTCCCAGAAAGAAAAAGAAGCTGGCAACAAAATCAATTACCTAAGTTTTATTTTTCTTTCTCCACTTCAAGAGGGAGCCTTCCTTGCCATTCATGCCCTAGCTCTGAAATGTTTATATTTTCTCCACTAGATGTCCTTCTCTGTAAAAAAGTTGCATTCAGAAATGGGACAAACACCAGTGATGTTTAAATAAAAGAGATAGTTAGAAAACTGTTCTTTGGTTTAAATATTTTTCTAGTCTTCAAAGCTGATCAGCAGAGACTTAGTTCAGAAGGGGAAAAAATATCAGTACAATACATAGCAGGTATTGCATGCTTTTATAGATTAGTTTGTCAATATTGATGCGCAAAATGGAAGAAAGACCAAAGCTATTTCCTGATGATTGTGTTAAAATTCTACCTGTTCCTCTTTGTGTAAAAAAAACAAAAACAAAACAAAGCCATCATAAAAGTGACTATTCATCTTGCCAGTCTTTATGCCAATCCCCGACTTGCCTTTGAGCAAGTTGAGACTATGCACCAAATTGTGCTGTTGTGATAATCTTGTTAAATGATTTTTGTAACTAAGATTGATAGGGGTCTTAGAAATGCCAGTTCCTGACCTGGAGAAACTGTCAATATTTTAAATTTGAAGGGAAGGTCTGTATGTAATTGGCCTAAATTATAGGAAAGTACATTTTGGCTCAACATTAAGTGTAAACATCAGGTGGTTATGGAAAGGTGAGAATGCAGCCACTTACTTGGTGGGATCCCCATTATTTGAGAATTTAAAGCAGAGACTAGATGTCTGATAAATATGCTATAGTGCTGGATTTCTTTTATCAAGCAGTGGTTGGACTTGACGATGTACAACAAAGACACTATGAAATGTTATAAAATATACTGAACCAAGTTTTAATTCAGAGGTTCTTAATTGGGGCTCCAAGGTTCCTCCTCTAATTTTAATCTGAGTCACTCCGTATTTTTCACCCACCAGTCGTCTTTAGAGTGGAAGAAACAGCAAAAGTTTACATTCTAAACCCAACTGGTAAATTTTTGTATATGTTTAATTTTGGTTGAATTTAATCAAACTGCATTTTTTTATCCTGGGTCCTCCCCAGAATTGGCACCTCTCTGCTTCAACTGCTATACATCTCTCCATCACTTATACAGTGAGTTGGTCCTAGTCCTGGTCAGAAATGGGAAAAGAAGCTGCCCAAGAAAAAAACTGAAACTGATAAATATTATCTCTGGTCAGGGCCTGGCAATATGAAGACAGCTTGTACTTTTTCCCTTCAGCTCACTTCTTGACTCTCTGCATGTCATCAGTTGTAGAAAATGCAGCAGCCAGAAAGCTGCCAATCACCACATGCCTCCTTATTCTGATTTTCTTTTAAAACAGGGGTGTCAAACGCAATTTCATTGAGGGCCACATCAGGGTTGTGTTTGACCTAGGGGGGCCAGGGTGGGCCTGGCCATAGTGGGTGCGACCAGCTAAAAGTCACTTGTGTCAGTGCCTGTGGTGGCCCGAGCGCTATGCCAGTGAAAATGGGCTCCCAAGCTCCATTTTTGGCTGCGATGGCCTCCTGCAACCCTCTGCCAGTGAAAATGGAGCTTGGTAGCCCATTTTCACTGGTAGAGGCAACGCAGACTGGTCCTTCACTGTTTCCAGGACAGCCCTGCGGGCCAGAACTAAGCATACCACGGGCTGGATCCATCCTGTGGGCCTTGAGTTTGACATCCCTGTTTTAAAAGATTTGAAAAACAAAAGGAAACTTATATCCAAAGCAGACCTTACTTGGCATTTATAAAACAAAGTCTCAAAAGAATGGAGTTTTGTAGAATCAAAACCACACCTGATTTTTCCATCAAACCCCTTAAACGTTCGTATTTTGGCATTAAAAACCATGAAGCGCCTGCAGGATTGGAAGTAGTAATTTATCATTTCTTCCCAATACAAAAACAAGGATTCTCTATGATGCCCAATTTCCTTTCAATAGAGGGATTAATAGTTTTGTTGGTTTTGGGCACTAATCAAAATGTAAAGCTATTAAAATAAAAAAAGACGTACTCTTGGGTGTTCCCATAAAGAGAACATAAAAATACTGTCCATCCCTAAATATTTAAGAGTAGCTTCTCAGTTATTTTTTCAAAAATGTGTCTTGAATTTTTACAAATACAACTGATTCAATTTCTAACTGAAGAAACCTGCACATAGTTGTGGTAAACTCTGGCTGTGATTTTGGGGTGCGGGTAGAATGAAAGGCATGAAAATATTAGATAATATTTCAACTACTGCCTAAGTTGCATTTCATAAGGGTTATGTTTTTCTTGGTCAATTTTCTACTTTTTTTCAATGTTGGCCCATTAAAAAGTTTTGGTCACAAAGCAATATGCAAACTGAGCTGTTAGACTGACTTTCCTGTAAATGTATACATGCTAGTGTTTGTTGAAGTTGAAATATGCTATTACAAGTCAGAACTTGACATGAGTTTTAGACTGGAAATGGTACTAATTACCAGTCCTTCTTCTGACCGATTACCAAGATGGTGTATTGGATTGTGTGTGTATTGGGATACTTTATGAATGATAGCCCAAACTGGTGCTTCTGACTTCACCATGGTAAATGTTGAAGGCATCTCATCATGGGTTAACATCAAACAGATAAGGTTTCATCAAATTATTCTATAATGGCTAAATACAAAAAATGGTCTGCTAGTACCCTTTTCTGCACCAGTCTAGTGATTCTATGCAACAGATGAAGTGAGTTGCAGCTCATGAAAGCTTCTACCTTTAATTAAAATGTATTCATCAGGAAGGGTACTACCAGACTTCTGATTCAATGCTCAATATAGAACATAAGAAAATCTTTTCCATCTGGTCCATTTTGATTTGCTTGTCCTTGCATTGGCTTCAGAAGATTTTAGGTATGGATTTTTCTTAGACATATCTAAAGATGCAACAAAAGAAGTCACTGAATAGATTGGAAACAGGGACTAACCAATTCTTGGGAAGGAAATTCTCTTTATTGGGTATAATGACAATATTTTGTTTAAAAAAGAGGAAAAGAGATTTTTAGAACAATTCTCAGGATATAATGTAGTATTCTTGCATTCCACAATCAATTCTCCAGTACTGCAGTCTCTCTGGCTTCCATATTTCAATTCAAATCAGAAGGATAAACTTCAGGAAAGAGCAAATGTCTATGGAGATTTTCAGTCATCCAGGTCATGGTGTCCCAAAGGTGCTTTTTCAAAAGGCAGTTTTTCTTTAAAGACATTTCGTTTCTTATTCAAGAAGCTTCTTCAGTTGTGACTGAATAGTAAAGAATGGAATGATTTATATTCCTTGCAGTCATCTGGTTGTTTGTACTCTTTCTGAGAGTCATTGAGGCCACTTGGAGGTTTTTTTGTGCCCTCAGTGGTTTCAAGAAGGTTTCACACCCATTTGCACTATTCAGATGATCGTGAGGGCACACATAAACCTCCAAGTGGCCTCAATAATTCTCAGAAAGAGTGCTAATGACCAGATGACTGCAGGATATATAAATCATTCCATTCTCCAACATTCAGTCAGAACTAAAGCAGCTTCTTGGATGAGAAGCGAAAAGTCTTCAAGGAAAAACAAATATAGTCCAGCTGTCTTTTGAAAAAGCACCATTGCTTCAGGAAGGTGTTCAATCCAAGTTGGACTTTCAGAAGTGGTAGTATTGTCACCACTGATAGGACTGCTGCCAGTGATAGTACATTTCTCCTTCTGCTTGATAAATTGGGAGACATGTTCCATCCAAGTTCTCTGCCTACTGACTTGTTGGAAAATTTCAGAAGATCATTGATAGAGAGTTTTAAATAAAACAGAATGGATAAATAATAAAGGATTTTTCTTTTAATGTGTGAAACAAATTAGCTACTTGGGAAATAAGATAGTTGAACTTATACAAGGCATAGCTATACTTAATTAATCAAACTAAGCAACAAATGGACAGAAAATCTGAATGCTGAAGAAACATCTGCCTATATTTTTTCCTGCCAGTGTTACTCTACTGATCCAATTCCTTGCAGGATTTTTGGTCAGAGGACAATCAAGAAATCTCCTCAGGACCTGCTCTCAGGACCTGCAGCCAACTGAGATTAGGGAAAAAGAAATAGCCTGACCCTCAACACTTAAAAAATCCCAAAGAACTCTGGGAATAGTCACCAGGAAAACCCCAGGGAATTTGTGGAGCTTCCCCCTCCCAAGGCCTTTTTACAAAATATTGATCATTGTTGTTAAAGTTGATCAAAAAAGAAGAGAA
The DNA here is from genome assembly GCA_032468155.1 of Oxyrhabdium leporinum. Lineage (NCBI taxonomy): Eukaryota > Metazoa > Chordata > Lepidosauria > Squamata > Cyclocoridae > Oxyrhabdium > Oxyrhabdium leporinum. Next base: position 157,792 of record JANHFL010007119.1, on the reverse strand, counting down.
GAAGGGGAAAACAAGTACTTTTAAAAACCCAATTCCGCTTAATCAGGAGTAAAAAGTGATTTTTGGTGAGGCTTTTTTGGGCTGGTGGGGAAGAGCCTTCCTGTTTGAATATTTATTGCATCCCATTACTTAATAGTAAAAATCAATCAATAGATGTGACAAGTATGTGGTCTCTTTTGCATTAAATTTAGTGCATTAAAACAGACAGAAGAAAATAGACAAATAATTCTTCATATTTTCAACTATTTCAATCCAAAACATGCACAATTTCTTTTTGGTCTCCCTACTTTCGACAGCAGAAAAATGAACCCCATGAAAAATCTCCCAAGAGAGAGATTTTTTAAAAAGATCCCAGTAATTTCTTTATCATCCTGCATTCCTAGTCATTTTAAACCCACAAATTAATAAAAATGACCATTACAGGAGAAGGTTTTACCTTGTTCCCCCTATAACTGACCTTTTAATTTTCTCTTCTACTTTCTTTCTTCTATTGGCTTCTAAATATTGTTCAGGGATTAAAAAAAGTGAATTCTCAAAATGATTGCTCCCAGCTTGTTGTGCTGCATTTTATTTATATCCCCCTTGTTTATGTTAAATATGCATTGTATTTAGTAGTTATTTATTATAGTTTGGAATCTCTGGCTGTCTGGTGAAATGAAATTAATCAGGAATGTCTTAGTATAATGTACACTAAAATGAAAGGAAGCTGTTTAACAAAGTCTGCTACATTCTACAACTCTCTTTTATCCCCTTTTAAATTGCTATGCCCTTAAAACTTGGTCATATTAAGACTGACAAGGATGGAACTCAATATGCTTTCTTGGAGAAAAGACTATCAATTCTGCAGTCTTTTGGATGAAAGACCTAAGCTTGCTTTCATCTGTCCAGGTAGAACCACTATTCTCACAGAGTGAGAAAAGGGTTAGAGGTCCCCTGAATAACACAGTAACTTCTTATGGGTGGAGCTAACTATGTCTGGTTAGTTGCTGTTCAGGGTGATAGGTCCCAAACCTGATGAGTATAGGGAGACTGTCCAAAATAGAATGTCTCTGGTGCTGAGGCATCAGAATCTTGGGATTCCACCACTATCAACACTCACCAAACAGTGTGGCATTGGTGAAGTGCATCAGATTACAGTTACAACAAAGGGTACTGCAGTTTGTTCCTTGATTAAAGAGAGAATTTTTTTAAAAAAAGATAAAGAAATGCCTGTAGATTTTACTTCGCTAGTCATTGCCAACTATAGGTGTCCATCTCCATTTCAAAGCCATTGAGTCAGCGCAGTCTGAAGACATTTCTGCAGACATATAGCCAGCATGATGTCATGGAGTGCTGTTACTTTCCCATCGAAGTGGTGCTTATTTATCTACTCGCATTTGTATGCTTTTAAACTGATAGGCTGGCAGGAGCTGGGGTGAGGATAGGAGCTCATCCTGTAGCATGGTGCTTGGGTCCCGAACCTGGGCTACTGGCTTTGCAGCCAACAAGCCCAGCATCTTAACCGCTGAGCCACTGCACTGCTCCAAGACAAACAGGGAAATACTAACAATAAAATAGCTAAGGGTAGCTATAAGCTTCCTCAGGTATGGACTGGAAATAAAATGTAATATAAGATCATGAGAATATGGCAGAAAAAAGGCTGCTGGGACATGTTTGTGCCATTGGTTAGATGAAAGCACAAAAAGGCTTTCTATGAGCATCTGACACCATAGAAGAGTACACATTCTTGCCTTAATTGCCAGGTTCATACAATACACCAAGCCATAATGTCATTTTATTCTGACTTAATGTATGCATCAGCCTAACTATTATGGTTTCTAAACCATAGTTTATACCTTAATGTGATGTGTAAACCCAACCAGAGGTAGTTAATTCAACAAGGCACAATCCCATAGTTTAGTATGCTATACTAAACCAGGTCACAGCATAATTCCAACTAGCAGGTACATTTATTTAATCAAAAATTCATTGATAGTAACTTACTTTCCTATACTGATACTTTTCAGTAACCTGGGAGTAAGGTCAAGTAATTCACCAGGGTGTAATATATTAGCATGGATAAGAACTGTAGTGAATTATGTCATAAATATAATTTTATAAAGATGTAAACAGTAGGAAGTGATCCTAGTGACATGAGGAAACTTTACTTAAATGGCTTGGATATGATGCAAAATTTTGTGGAACCCCTCCAAACTGGATTATTTCAAAGTTGAGTTTCCTTTCATATACGCAGCTTCCTTCTTTCTCTTTTGTTCCATTCAGGCTTAAAATTGCAGATGCCACAAGAAATATTGTTCTTGTGGCACATCCAGGCCAAACAGAAGCAGGACGTAATATAAATCTTTTAATAAATCACGTTTTCATGAAAATTCCATCTCCACTTTTTAAACTCAGGAGATTTGCGCAAACATCCCTCTTAGTGCATGTAAAACTGAACCAAACTTCTCAACCTGTAAAAGGCAAGGATGGAGAAACCAGACCAAAGCTGAAAGGAGTACAGTGCTAGGTCAATGCAGGAATACCAGAATTTTTCATTTGGAGGCAAGTCTAATTGCTGTAAAGTGTTCTATGTACATATCTATGGAAATTCAGGGCACTTAAAGACAGACTGGAGAACTATTAGAAAACAATTTATGTTTATTTTCATTCATTGTGCAGATTATACAAATAAGTCAATGCTGTGTTTCAATAGCTAGCTGAGAGTTAGTGCAAAATAAGCTATTATTCCTATGCATGAATGAGCCAGCACAGTTTACCTCCAGCACCACCATTTAATTGTGGGTTGCTATTAAATAGATCTTCAATCTGTATTAAATAAGTCTCAAACTGACCACTTTCAAGAAACTAATCCAGTCTTTCCCATGAACAAACTAAATGGGAATTCTAGGAAGATGTCTTGTAGATTATAGAAAGTTGAACTAATTAGGTGCTTTAATAAATGAAGATAGCAGGCTTAGTAAGGTAGCAATCTCTTTATGAGGGGAGAACAGAGAGCATGGCTCTCTATTAATCCCCAAATCACTTTTGAGGTGGCTATAGGGGGTATTATTCTGCTCCACATTTGGAGCATGTTTCCCCCCATTATATTGCCCTGAGTACTTTTGTCCATTCGGATTAGGGCACTTTATTATATGGAGGTATAACTTAGATGTGTCAATAAAAACATAAGAGAAAACTAAATGCAATGGAGATGGGGTACTTAGGAAGCGGTACAGAAGAAGTAAAAGATTGAAAAATGAATGTACTGAAGGAAGATGGATTGAATAGCAAAATGAGGAACAAGCATGGGAGAATGAATGAACAAATGAAGGCAGAATTAATTGGTAAAGAAGAAGACAACTCAGAAAGTCTTGAATAAAAAAAAGTTGATGAAATCCTCAAAAAAGTGAGAATTTTTAAAGAATCAAAGTCAATGCACAAAATACTCTGTGTATATACTGTAATAGAAGAATGGATTGTTCACAAGGATAGGCACAGAAAGGTATATGATATGGGTGTATACCAATGTCCTTTAGCTATCTTTTCTATTCTTTCTCTTATCTCATGCCTTTAATTTCTTTGGTTTTCCATTTCTTAGTCACTTACTGTGCTTTGAGCTATGTTGCTTATTCTGAAAAGGAGTAGCTTAGTGGGTATGTATCTAATGTTATTATTCACCACTCTGAAAGAGCACGGGTTTATTCAGACAGGCAACTGCATAAATAAAACAAGATTAACATTCCAAATTGGCTGGTTAAGATGATTTTGAAAATGGTGGTTTATGTCTCAATCTCATATTACAGTGGCAAAACCACTTTGTGGAAATGAAATTAGCCAGTTACCACCATAACAGCTGCAAAGATTCTCAAAGTACATTTATGTGACAGGCAGCGCTGCTGGAAACACAAAAACAGGAAAAAATTCTAAGATTTGAACGCCAAGCTGGAATTTCTTGCTTAAGTCAACAATTCCCTGTTACTTGTGGGTTTAAAATTACACCCTTTGCAGTAATGTTCATTCTGCTTTTGTGTGGCTTTGAGCTTTGAGGCATTAAAATCCACTGCAGTTTTAGATTATTTATAGGCTTATGCCTTCTTTGTCCTAGGGAATAACGGCAATGTGCTCAGTTCAACACCAAAATGGGAAATAGTAAAATAATAAAAACTTCTATCATAGGAGCAACTTGATCCAGAATCAAAGGTCCCCCCCCCCCCCCAAATCTATCAATATATATATTCCTGCACTACAATTCCAGATGTTGAGGTTTATATGTTCATGGATAAAGCAATTATTTGAATTTAGATCTCTCTTCCTGCTGTCCAGATTGAAAGAAGCATGTGATTGGTCCCACACATATTCAAAGTACTATTTACATATCAAGCTTTCTGTGATGATTGCCAGACCTAGACTTCAGTTCCTAGAATTTGCCAGGCAGTATAACAAAGACAGAGGTCTGGAAGCTGCACATGCCCAACAGAGGTTGATATGTATGTATGTGCATCTGTGTATATGTACACAATGTGTTACAATGGGATGAATCTTTCCCTTGTTACAGATAAGCATTTTGTCTTCTTTGTAGGTACTTAAGAGAAAAATGGTTTTGTTTTCTCAATGTTTTAAATTTAATTTAATTTTAATTTTAATTTTGTTTTCTCAATGTTTTTAATTTGACTTCTGGAAGGAAAAATTATAAGCCAGGCTACCCTGCAATTTTGGAAAGCTGGGCTGCTTTAATGAATGAAAACACTTTTATAAAAACCTTAAACATACATGGTCCTAACTGTGAGAGAAATAGGTACAACAGTAAGGTTGCTTTAATGATTGCCTTTTGCAGCTGTGCTAATGTGAATAATCGTTTCTGCTCACATGCAAACAGAATAGCTGTTACCCCCAATAATATTTTTTTAAAATTCTACCATTTGTATAAGAGCTTAAAGTGTCATGCATAATACTCCCTCCTCCCATCCCCCCCCCCCCACGAAAAATTATTGTGAGATAGATGAGGCTAAGGGAGAGTCAGTGGTTCAAGGTAAAGGGTGGGCAGGAATCTGGATTTTCCTGGTGCCAACCCAGCATATTAATCCAGACAACTCCAGCCTGGTTCTATAGGTATGCACATATCTATATTTATTTCTCTTTAAGAAGAACATTCAAATGAAGTGGCTAAGCTGGAAAGTTACATGTAACTTTTTAAATGGAGGCGAATGGTTTTACATTAAACATTTATGAAAACACCAGCCATCCGGATCATCTGTCTACAGAAAGTTAGGCTGATCTCTGCCATGTGAATGTCTTTTATCACCCTGAGTACAAAGGTTAAGCCTTTTCTTTCTCTTCCCCTTTTCTCCCTATATGAGTGAGGTTACTGTCGCGGTCCCATGTCGGTCTGAAAAAAAGTCCCAAAGGCTTGTACGGTGAACTGTTTCAAAAATCTGTTGTTGGTTTTTTTTCTGTGTGTGTGTTGAAAGGTTCTGATATTGTATTGCATGAGAAAGCAACAGTATATCTACCAGTATGAAACTCAACTGCCTGTTTGTAGTAATGCTTTGCTATTGAGAGTCTCACTGCAGAATAAGCTCAGTGAGGAACGTTTTTCACTTGCACAATTGTTAGCGTAACATTTCTCCATTTGAAAACTTCTTTTAAAGTCCTTCTCCAAATAGTAGTTCTAGCTGGCCTAAGGTTTTTTTTTATATAATCACATCTGAGCTATTAAAGCTTTCTTAAATAGTTGTTGAATTCAGTGCAAATATTTGGCCCCTTTTACTTAATTGTTCCAAATGGTGTTTCTTTTAAATGTTTTTAAAAGTACTCGATTATGTTTTCAACTGTAATTACTGAACAAACATCATGATACATACTGTATTTTGTAGAGAAAAAGGGATAGGGAATTTTTTATCAAGTTAATGCCACTAATAAAATTAAAAGATAAACTGTGGTACTATATCTGTGCTTGCATAGTTCTTGAGATCTTCTATGGGAAGAAGAAATGAAGACATTTTTTTGTCATCATGAGGTATATCTACTAAGTTAGAAAAGCTCTTTGAATGAGATCTACTATTTATGGGAAAGCACTTGGTACCTGGTCTACTAACATTTAGATAAACAAGACAGAAGTAAACTGTATTATATTTTCAGAAGGTTTCAGAAAATTAAATCAAAGAGAGATTTAGCAATTGTGAGAATAAGAATTCTTGGATCAAGTATGTCATATTAGAGATTGGTTTTATATTTCTGGACTATAATAGGGACCACAGCGATGGCGATGAGATGAAATATATTTCTTAGATTAGGTGGAGCTATCAATATAATTCCATATACCCATGATAAAATTGCATCATTTTCAGTCCTCATTTCCTTCAAACATATGAGGTAAAGTTGATGGAAATACACAAATTTATGATACCTCAGATACAGAATTTTCTTCTAAGTAAGTCTGCCTTCCATATAAATTTCCTAGAGCAACTGGAAGTGTGAAAACCTGCAAACTTATAAAGACAGAGTAATATTTGCCAGACGTTGTCATGTATTCTACTGCACTTGTAATTGTCACATTAATTCAAGGAAGCAATCCTCTCAGATATTTTTTATTTGATTTTCAAAACATTACACAGTATTTTTCCCTGATTATTTGTATTTTACAAAGTCAAGACTGGGAGGAAGCTTAATGTTATGTGAAAGAATTTTCTTCGGGTAACCATTTCAGCCTTTTTGCAAACTGAACAAATGACTTTGATCTTTCAACTGTGAGAAGTAAACTGGGTGTGACCTTCTGTCATCGGGTAATCATCTCTTTTAATGACATCTGTTAACTTTGTTCTGATATTAGATCATGTCCCTTCTTTGTACTCTCAGCATTTTTCATCCAAGGTCTAATTATTTCACTTTATGTGTATAGAGATATCATGAGAGTCACTTCTGTCCAGTATGAAGTTTTTCATTTTCCATATCAAATTTCTAAAACTGATAACAGCATTCTAAATATTTTCTCACAGCATTATTACATTGATATTTTTTTATATCGAGAAATCATCTTTAAATGTAAACATTGTATATTTCTTGGATAGGTTCTATTAATCTCTTATACTGTGTAGCATTTTCTGATAAAATCTATTAATATTCCTGGTAATTATTTTGCAAAGTAAGTTGTAAGGCAGTTCAAAGGTTTATTTGAAAACATTATTTTGATAGAGATTTCATCAATTCTCTGATCAAAAATGACTCTCTGAATCAGATTGTTGATATAGATAAAACAATCAAATTGAATTGACCTTCTAAATTACATTGATCTTGATTTTATTAAAAACAGTGAACAGATACATTTGAAATCACAGTTAAAGAACTTTGCTCATGGCTATTAGTTTTTATGTTCACAGTGATTGAACAATAGCTTACTGTGCTAAAATCTGCCTAATGTCCTAAAAATGGACTTTTTCTATTCAAGATTTACAAACTTTTAATGAATTTATATTATTTTTTTAACTACAAGGTACTGAAGGATGCTGGTATTTATTTATACATTCTGATGCACCCCTGTCCATTCTGAATCATCCTGATTGCTCACTCTTCCCAACTGGAGAAGGGTCAGTGAGAAGTTTCCTATGTCTTCTTTGGTTTTTAATTGAAGTTTGAGAAGCCAGAAAGTCTGCAGACTATGGGAGACATAATTGAATAGTGAAATATTACTCATATATGTCCCTCTGAATAGCCCCTACACCTTCTATCATAGTTTCTCTAAACTGTTCCTTTTTGGGGGGGAAAGACCCTCAATATCAGTTCTCTTCCCTTTGGATAATAAAGATTTTTAAGGGAAAAACAAAGTTTTAATATAGCAGTATTTTTAAGGTAACATTTTCATATGATAGTCTTTAGCTTCCATCTCAGGATTGGCTGAGTAATATGGATTAGGGATGACACAGCTCCAAAAGACCACTAGATGGCAACAAAGAGAGCTTTCAGTACCTCTTGCTCCCAAGTTGTGGATGTCCATATTTTTTGGTCTAGATATGTTAACCCCAGTTACTGTCAGAGGTGGTATTCAGCCGGTTCAGACCGGTTCTAGCAAACCAGTATTTCCGGTGAGCAGCTGGCCCCACCCACCTGCCCCTGCCCTTTCCTGTCCTGTATATTTCCCTGTTTTTTAGCTCAGCTGATTCGAGCAGCACAGCGGATTGCTGCGCCTCAGCTGTTTTACTCACTAGTGCTGACATAGAAGGTAAGTTTTTCAGCTTAAAATGGGTGGTTTTTTAATGCTGTGCATGCGCGCAAAGCACACTTTAGGCGCTCGTGCTCACTGAACCAGTGGTTAAACCGGTTGCAACCCATCACCGGTTAATGTACTTTAGTTAGTCACATATCATTCAAAAAGAAACTTAGAAAGCAAAGAAGATGGAAATCTGCAATTGTACATATCATAACAGAATCAGAACTATTTGCTTCTATAGGATACTGTGTAACTATAAAAGACTGATGTTTTGAATCCCTTTTCAATCTTTTACAGAGCCATTCTAGCTATGGGATAGACATAAACCCTGCCAAGTTAAATGGGATATCTTCCCAGGTCAGCATGCATAACACTGCAGCCCTTTGCTGGGACTGAGCAATCTTCCTTCCTTGCCTGAAGCCACTGGATAAGAAGCTAATAAAGGGGCATAATAGTTGTTTAAGATACAAACTGAAGGAATATATGGAGAACAAATGAATTAAAGCAAATGATACCAATCAAAAGCAAAACCAAGTGAAAACAATACTAAGTAGGGTTCTTCTTGCCAACTTAGCTGAGATTCCTCTAAAGATGGATTTTCATCACTGCAAAATCATTCCTGCAGGGAATTGGTGCTCAGGAACATAGATACTTGTTCTGTGTTAACAACTCCTTTCTTCGTTCTCTGTCCGAAAGTAAACAAAACAGGCATCCAGTATATTGGAGGCCCTACTTTTTCATTGGTGAGTGTATGAAAGCCAAGAAATAATAGTCTGAAATTTCATTTTGCTTGCAAATATACCCTCTGCTTTGGTTTCATGTATTTTTAATGAACTTCTAAATAATGGAACAGACACTGAAACTACAATCATGACAGAGTGAGGTCTGCAAAGGTCAAAAATAAATATCAGATTAAATGTATTGTCAAAACATTTAATTATCAACACAAACATTTAACTTTTTGTCCCCTTCCCTACAAGACTGAAACTTTTAAGCAAAATGTCAAAACAACATAGTCATATTCAGTATAACTAATATCTGATTAAGGACATTCCTCTCATGAATCTTAGGAGAACAATATCCATGTCTTGTCAACTGAAGAAAACTGTAGATCTATTTGCTTTTTTGGCACCTAAAAGTTATTTTTAGTTCCATTATCTTACAACTAGGGACAAGTCAGTTCCCATCCCCCCCCCATCCCTAGTAAATACAATAGGATGTTTGTGAT
>JANHFL010007119.1:119634-132376 GCA_032468155.1 Oxyrhabdium leporinum | reverse complement strand
CCCTCCCTCCCTCCCTCCCTCTCTCTCTCTCCCAAAGGTTGCTTTTTTGTTTCTGTTGAAGATGTTTTGCTTCTCATCCAAGAAGCTTCTACAGTTCTGACTGAATGGTGGAACATTCAATGAATAGCAATGGTGGAGAATGAAAGGATATAAATCCTTTCATTCTCCATTATTCAGTCAGAAATGAAGAAGCTGAAATGTCTTCAGGCAAAACAAGAAAGTCTAGTTGCCTTTTGAAAGAAACCACCTTTGGGACAACCATGACCTGAATGGCTGAGAATCATAGACATTTATTTAATTATTTTTTATGCTGCCCATTTCCCCTATAAAGTGACTCTGGGTGTGTTAGAGTTAATTCCCCTTTAACAGTGGAAAAACAAACATCATATAATAGTCAATTTCACATATATGTAATTTATGTGTGTTTACAATTGCTGCTAATGTAAGACTTAAACCATGATTTATAAATCACAACTGTTCTCTGTTTTTAAATGTTTTAATAATTGCAAACTGCCCAGAGCCCCTAGAGCCAAGCAGCATATAAATTTAATAAATTATTGTTACAAACTATTGTTACAAACTGTTTCATTAAAGATGCAACTTAAAACTATAATTAAAAATCCAGCGTATCAAAATAAAAAATAAGCAATTACCTATTTTGCTGGAGTATACATAGCTTGGATAAACCAATTTTCCATATTTGGATAAATCAGGAAATCATCATTTGTAGCAAAGTTTATAGTTCCATCTATGATGTACAAAAGATAGAGGATGACCTTAAACATGGTTCTGCACACAATTAGAAAATTAAGGTTTATCTTTATTTCTGAACTATATATATTTATATCATAGCTTTTGCTCTATTTGCATAACAGGGTAGGGCATGTATTTGTGATCAGATTTCACACTTGAAAGCTGATCAAGATAGTTGATCAAATTGAGTGGCTGTAATCTTCCTTCTTCCAATGCCTTAGCTAACATTACAAATACTTCTGAAAACCATTATGTATTATAGTAATATTTGCCAGGTTTCAAGACCTAAACAATTTAAAAGGCTGGTTTTTCCAACATAATTCCTAGGCTTTTTATGGATAACTTTCCTATTGCTACTGGTAATCTGCATTCCTGAGGTAAAAAGATTGAGGATTGTTAGTGAGCAAAGAGATTCTTTTAAAAGTAGCAACTCTGTTTGCTTTAGTTTCTGGGATTATACTTGCTATGTAGCAAAAATCAATTCTGCTCAACCAACAAGGCACTTTTTCATTTTTCTTACATGTATCATCTTAAAGCGATGTTATACCACGGGCATTAAATCTATTAGCGGTGTAATCTGTAAAATTTATCTAATAAAAGCATAATATATGTGCTTTTCATTTTTTTCAGAATTTAAATGACATACATCAATGACAGGTATTCTTACAGATCAGTGCCTATTTTAACTTGGCTCCCTCTCTTGCCCAACTAGATATCAGCATCAAACCAATTTTGATGGATTGCCCAACGATAGACAAGATTGTATTTATTTATCAAATTTATATGGCTGCCTATCTCACAAAAAGTGACTGGGGGTAGCTTACAGCAATACATAAAGCAATAAATATATACAGGTAGTCCTCAACTTACAACAGTTCATTTAGTGACAATTCGAAGTTATAAGGGCACTGAAAAGGTGACTTATGACCATTTTTCACACTTACAACCATTCTGGCATCCCCATGGTCACATGATAAAAATTAAGATGCTCGGCCATTGACTCATATTTATGACGATTGCAGTATCCCAAGGTTATGTGATCACCTTTTGCCACCTTCTGACAAGCAAAGTCAATGGGGAAGTCAGATTCACTTAGCAACTGTTACTAACTTAACAACTGCCATAATTCACTTAGCAACTGTGGCAAGAAAGGTTGTAAAATGGAGCAAAGCTCACTTAACAAATGTCTCACTTAGCAACAGAAATGTTGGGCTCAATTGTGGTAAGTCAAAAATTGCCTATAAATAAGCAATCATTATTAAAAAGTTTAAAAAACATAAAGTGTATAGATTACGTGTTTTAAAAACATAAGGCATACAGGAGATTAGATATATTAAATGGGGAAGAAAAACACCCCCCAAAAAACCCCGGAAAAGGGTATGGCAAACCATGCTGCTAACAAAAAAAAAAAGGACCTGATGTGAATTCACCAAGAGTCATGCTTGACATACAAGAGACTTTACTTTTACTGTAGAAGGAACTCCAATGGAGGAAGAGAAAGCCTCCGTTCCTATTGTAGCATAAAGTTTTCTTCCTGTCCTGTTTCCTTTAGCTATAGTGATAGCATGCAATGAATTGCACTGTATTATTATTATTGAATGTTTCATTTTATTACAATCATTGTCAATTACCAATGACCGGATTAGAGGGCCAGGCAATCTTTGGGAGGACTAATGGTTGCCCATTATTAGTGTCATTGCCTTTTCTGCTGTTAAAAATAAGCCTAACGTTAGCAGTGATCAGCTTCAATGTCCAACCAGCTTGCCTCAAGGAATAAGAGAAAGAAATTTCTCCAAAATGGGATTTTGCCTCAAGAGCAGGGGGTCCTCTTGTTATCCAAGTGAACTAATTTAACTTTTGTTCCTCGCTTTTCTGGCTGAAAAGGATCATGGATGATTGTTAGTAAATGCTAATGAACTGCCTTTCCCAGCAAAGGTCTTTGTGTGCTAATCCTGGCTACTGGCAGATGGGGTTTTGCAGAAGTGGTCATTTCTGCCTCCTAAGCTGGGGCAGATCTTGACTGTGATAAGCCCTGTTGGAATTCCTGTCTGGGTGTTCTGGATATGACCTGGGTGGCAGGAGGGAGTCAGAGGACATCAGTCAACACGCTGCAGTGTCAATTTCTTTTTGGCTGTGTGTGCTATATTGGAGACACATTGGCCAGCTCTGAACTTTTTACCTTCTCCCCCAAAGGAATCTTATGGCGATGAACATAACCACGTGTAACAATTTGGAACGTAAGTGCTGAGCCATTAGGCCAGGCATTGGATTTGCAATAAGTTAATTACCAGCTTCAGCGTATATGGTTCTGTAAAGTTGCAAAGCCACATCAAGTATTAGTTTCAGATTAATTTGGGAATTTAGCTATCATATTTTCATAACCATTGGCAGCACAGATGGTTTTGGTTAGGCATTTCCAAGTTCGCACAGCAGTGAAGCACCCAAGTTGAATACAATTCTCAGTTTTGATGTGGGATGTTGCCGGCAAAGGCAGATGAATATAGAACACGTCAGTAATGGTCTTTACCATGCTGTGCATATAAATCCATATAAAATGTACCAATTGCTTTGCAAATGACAGACCTACAATGTTTGTGGAAGATTTCATAACTGACAATTGATGATGAAACCTTTCAGCAGCCTGTTCTTCCCAAATTCAAGTTTGATTAACTTTGCATATATAATATACACAAACCTGCTACTGCTATGTTGAAACTTTTCTCTCCATTTTTTAAGTGTGCTCAAAAGAAACCATTTTCCCCTACCCCCTAGAAAAAGCATTTTGGTGAAATTCTTATGGATATTTTTTCTCTAGATTTTTTGCACATCATTTACTCATATATTAGGGGCAAGGAATATAATTGTCTTGTCTCATTGCATTATTATCCCTCACTTTCTTTCTGGCTTCCATAAATCTCCAGGGAAGTCTTCACAAGGGAACTTATTTCAAGAGTTTTTTTTCAGATAGAAATATTGGGACCACCATGGAGGATGGTGGATTGTATAGCAGAAAAATAACAATCCAGTAATAATTGCCGAATAATATAGGTCAAAATTCCCTCAAGATAAATTTTGAATACATTTTCAAGCACCCTGAAAATGAGCCACGGAGAAGAAAACTTTTAGGAAACTAGAAAATAGATTTGAACAATATTAACCAACTTATATATAACATTGAAAGAAACTTACAAATGAATTGTTATTCTAAGGAACAAGTTATCTGTGTATGTTGACTATATGCTGGAGATTCATTAAAACTGAATACTGTATCAGAGTAATTTTAGTATAGTTATTTTGCTTTGTTTGGCTATATAATATGTTCAATAAATCTATTTCTTTGTCTAGTGCCTTTCCATGTTTCCCTCTGATGTTTTTCAAGTTAGTTTTATTTATTGTGTTTCTATGTTACTATGATTTGGGAAAGACTTCTGAAGGCTTACCTCAATAAAAGCATAGCCCATATTAAAACAAGAAAACAGTATTAAAATGTGCAAAAGTGTTGCTAGATGTTGTAATTGACTATATGTAGTCATTACATATGACTCAATTAATAGGTTTGAGAGGAGTGTAAATTTGTCAGGTTTCTGTAGGTTTCTTGACCTTGAACCAAAGGGTAGAGTGAAAAGAAAAATGGCAGTTTAGGGTCATTTCAAGGCAAACATCTTATAACCCATTCTTTTTGAATAGTGAGAAAGGACATGTTGATCAATATTTCAGCACCAAGCTTTATTAAAACACATTGTTTCATTTGTTTACTGAATGAATGGACCATGATGGAAAGCAGATCTCACCAATGGATTTTGGGGCAAATTTTCACTTTTCTGTTTACAATAGAATTTGAAGGACCTCACAGGGGCATTTGTAACACAGCACTAGCAGCTCAAAATGAACATTGTCAACTAGATAAGGTTTTTACTTCCTAATTAACTTTTCCAAGCAAATAAGAACTACCTAAGAACACAACTTTCTCACATTTTAACCTCCTGCCCTTCCATTCTACTCATCTACGACATGAGAACAAAACAACTTTAGAAAGGTATAATTTCAGATATTTTATAAACTGGCAAATAGGGTTTTTGTTTTTGTTTTAAATATTTAAAGGCTTTTAAAAAGGGTAGCCTCATTAAGTTAGTTAGTGATATATTTAACATAGAAATCTACATGATACTGAATTTATCCTGCAAGAGAAATGTTTTCTCCTCCAACTAAAGGCATTTGGGCCAGGAAGTTAAGTGAAGTCTTCCAATTCATCTTCTTTTATTATAATTTGGAATTGCTGTTTGTAATCTTGGACTTTATGATCCAGATAGTTAAAACTGTTGCTTTTAACTTTGTGTGCTGCTTAGGGTCATGACCTTGAAATGGGTGGATATAGAAATCATATAAATAAATAATTCAAGCAGCTTAGCTTTTTAAATAGACAATGAAAGGAATGGGAAATTATTAAAGACATGGGTAATTATTAAAATAAAAGGAAATGGCCCTCACCCTATAACCATGAATACGAGCTTTTCCTTGGATTTTCTTATTCATAGCATAAACATGACCCAAGAACCATTTTTGCCAAATTCTTGTTATTTTGGTTTGATCTCTTTCCAGGCCATAGATGAGGCATCTGTTGATTCTGAAGATGGTCTTGGCTCCAGCGGTTTGAGCTCCAGCATTGCATAGCAGGGGGAGCTCCCATCACTCCCCTCAACTTCTGTCCCCCTAGCAGTTCAAAAGAATGTTCTATGTGAGTAGCTAAATAGATACCACTTTGGTGGGGAGATGATCTGGTGCTTCGTTCAGTCAGTCAGATTCCTGCTGGCTCTGAACCTTCCTGGTTGCGATGCCCATTTATAAGGCAATGTCAGTGGAGAGGATGGGGCTGCAGGAAGAGCCACTTGTCTTTCTCTCTGGTGCAAAGTTAGCTTGCTCGTCTATGGCAGACCTTGGAAAATGCATGAGCGTGTACCACAAAAGAGCTAGTAAAATTGGCAGCCAAACTACTACTCTTCATTAGCAATGTAGTCTTCTGGCTAAGGTTACACCACCATATACTAAAAAAAGTAGTGATTCTAACTGCTTCTTATATGGCTCCTTATAAATACAATGTTAATGGTTTTTGAAAGAATGCTAAATTCATGCCTTTCAGATATGCATACAGATTAGTTTTCAAGCATCAAAATGATGCTTATGGGTTCATGAAAAAACAAATATAGGCTTTGTTTAAATTTTATATGTTGATTGGCTGACATTCTCTAGGTATGACTTGAACCCAGGGATTTTTGAGTCCAATATTATTTCCACAAATACCAATTGAAGCATCACCAAAATTTCCTATATTTATCACTCAAAGGAAAAAGCTATATGAAACAGAAATAATTCATTCCAGAGAAAAGGCTGTTCTTAATACTGGTTGTAAAATCTCCTGAGTCTCAAGCATATGTTAGTAAGAACCTACATGGGCTCTTATTAACTTCTTGACATGTTTTTGATATATCAGTATTAGTTATTTATGTTATAGGAGAAATGGACTCCCTTTTCTGGAAACTGCTTCATCCTTTGTTTTCATTCCCTTAGTCATGTTGATATCCTGTTAAAGAAGTATGGAGTGGTTGCCTCCTACTTCAAAAGCAGGCATGTTATGTTTGAAAATAAAGAATTTCAGCTGCACTACAGGTAGGAAATAACTTCTCTCAATATTTATGTTGCTTACAAAACACCTGGAGAATTTCAATTTGTAGCAAATTCAAGAATGAGAAAGGGACATTTTTTTAAAAAAAGGTATTACCTTAAAGAAAGAAAAGAAATATTTATTCTCTTTATTCATTATAGTAACAAAATTAATGTTTTATACATCTTGGCCCAAGAAATCACGTGAAACAAAAGATAAATTGCTTTTATAAACAGTGGTAATCTGTCTTTAGGTGGTTAGATCTAGTGGAATGTGTGCTATGTTCAGATGCTGCACGTAAATCTAAGAAACTTAAATTATCAGCTTGATTCTGGCCTCAACAGCTCTGCTAGTTGTGAAGAGAAACTTTAAATACAACACAAAGGAAATGTGCTATAAGAAATTGCTGTAAGAAATGAGGTCACACCTCTCTAGAGCTGCCTTTCACAACACAGCAATAATTCCAAAGTGGTAGAGAAAACTGATCCAGAAGAAATCAATCATAGTTAAAGGCTCTTATGTGGTCCAAAGTACTCTTCATGCAGAGCTTGGATGTGCCATTTTGAGGTACCTTTACCCCAATCCTTTGGTTGACTTTACAGTGTTTTGTTAGATTGAAAGAAACACTGTGCAGTGACTACCTAACATAATTTGTAGCAGGATCTTTGGCTTTAAAACAACAGAGAGGATACTTGGTTAGATAAAATTGGATATAAATTAATGTTTGTTTTTTCTGCATTCTGTAAGCAGACAGCATCTTCCTAGCATCCCATGATTTTATCAGTATTTTTACAGATCTTACAACTTGGCCAGGATACTATCAGCACTTGGCTTCAGGGGCACTTATAACAGCCTCTGGAAGGCTCATTAGTATTGTAGTTAGATATCCATTGCTCTTTAAGGGGCTGTTCTTTTGGTTCTTCAAAGTATTACTGCTGCTAATATTGCCTGTTTTTGCCAGATAGACCCATGAAGACTCAAGAAGGGAGAAGGGCAGGTAATCCACCAGGACCTCTTTTAGTTTTCAGGAAATACAATTCCAGACAAGCCTCCAAATGATGTTCATTACTTTTGGGAATATGTAGCGGTACGAATCCCACATGATGTAGTTCTGTGAGGTAAATGTCAGGGACAATAGCAGGCTTATTGTACCATGTAATGTGGACTGAGTGATAGATGTGTGGATAAATCCAAACATAGAAGAGCTCTGAAATTCTTCCATCGGATTAGTGCTAATGACAACCCACACGAACAAGCCCTTTGTCACTTTTCTGGCAGATTTTCCTCCCAATGGGATCACAGATTACACAATAGAAATAGATAATGATTTATTTATTTATTGTTTGCATCTAGTTCAAGGATGCCTGTTTCCTTAAAAATGTGGCAACGTTGTACTTATATTTCTTCTACCTTCTTGTGTGGGAGTGAAGTTGGGAAAGTAAACTGTGGTTGAGGTAAAAACTGAGCAAGGAATGCTGGGCTCAAAGTAATTGATTTTAAGTCATCCAATGAATTCCACAATCATGTGAAGACTTCAACCTGGGCCTCCACAGTCCTAGTCCAACAGTTTCACTATATAATTACCAAAATTACATTCAAAAGTGTATGTTATGGAAACAAATTAACAATGTGGAATTTCTAGTGTTTTATGAAAAATCACACAAATTACAAATTAATGATACAGAATAATAGAGGCAACAATCTGGAAAGTGGCCATGGATAAAATTTAAACTGAACCGTTCATTCTTTGATCTTTACATTCTTCTCAGAGTGTGGCATTATGACTGTATGCTTGTGAAAGAAAGGCACTGAAGTGCACATTAAGCAATAGCTCTTTTGAAGCCACAGAAACAGCTAAAACCACAGTTATAGTGTGGGGGCAAAATTAGCATGTTCTATTTATTGTGTAAGAGATATATGAATTTATAGTCTTTATTTCAGATTTTAATATATTTTATTATATCATCATCATCATCATCATTTATTCATTCTTTCTTTTTTGCCATTAAATGTTGGAGAGACAAAAATGTCCCTTCTTCCAATTCAATTTTTTAAATTCCATTTTTTTAAAATGTCATACTGGACTGTTGTAATGTAATCTTTAATAAAATTACTATAAACATGTCATAATGGAAAGGAGCAGCGGTCAAGACAAGATAAAAAAATCATAGTCTTAAAATGTTGCATGCAAATCAAAACACTTGGCTTTGGGGAGAGGAGAAAATGGCCTTTAAAGGAATATTAATATGAATTTTGCTTAGATTGGCAAGGATACATGAATGAACTATTTTGCGAAGAATTAGACACTAGTGGTCCTGTTTACCCTGTTGTTTCCATGGCAACAGCTGTGCTTGATGGAATGTATCCAGCATGCATGATCCATAAGCATCTGGTTTGTCAGTTCTTGTTCCAAACACTTGAGGAATGAAATGTAGGTAAACTTTAATCAGCTTTATAATGGCTGTGGTACTTATAGAAATTACTTAACATGATTTTGCAGCTGCTTGAGTCAAGACCCAAAGGTCTTGTTACTGTTTGATGGCCACGTTTAAAGAGCTGTACTAAGAATTGTTTGGGGTTTTGCACACAGATGCCACTGTACATCTTACTTTTTATAAGTTCTGCTACAATGACATCATGTCAGATATTCCTTCTCCCTCCCTTAAGTTCCCAAAGGTCAAAGTTATTTTTTTCTAAATGACTCTGTCAAACATAAAAATTAGCTTGCTTTTGAGGAGGACTTGTATTTGTAATATATGGTTATGTTAGACTTTCTGTCAAAACAGGGATTAAAGATAAATGTACCCAATTAAAAGAACATTTTCTGAGAGCTCCTGGTAATAGATACCTCATTGTGAGGTCCTGAAGTATGGGTTTTTTTACCAAGTGATGTGGTTTATGGTATTCATGCTGAACAGTAGAGAAGACTGTTTGAATTTTCTAAATTCCATCGAACAGCCTAAGTACAATCAACTTAAAGCTATGAAGAAGGTGAGGAAGACAAGCTGGGGAGGAGGGGGTGGAAGGCACTGTTTTCTTTGCAAAATGTTCTTGTCTGCTTCACTTCCTCTACTTCATCATTTCAGATAATGCTTCCCAGCAGTACATGTGTGTAAGCAAAACCTGCCCTCACACCCAGGGAGGAGGGAAAAATCCCGTTGGCATTGGATGAGTCAATGTGCTGTAAGTCGTCCAACAAGGTAAATAAAATATTATCTTCAATTAGGTAATTGTTTCCTTTTATCTTGCTTCTTGACAAAGCAGCTGTGCCCACAACATTAATTTAATTGCATGTGACATCTGTGTTATCCAAGGAACTCCTGTACTGGAGAGAGAGAGAGAGAAAGTTAAATAGGGAGTGAGGGATAAAGAGAGGGAGGGAGGGAGATGGGAAAGGGGGGAAACCACCAACTGCACATATATTAACTTTCCATAAACCTTCAAAGTGTGTATGTGCGCAGTGCACATATACTTTGTTCAACAGAGAATTGCAATGTAATGATATGCAATTATACACCAATCAGTTCTTATTTCAGGATTTTAATAGCATTTTTCACAAATTGCAGAGACAACAGATCACACACTCCCTCCAGATTTATGGGGGGGAAATGGCTTATTGTAGTCATCTCTGAAAAGAGTGTTTTTCACAAATCCAGGTGTTCATTTGCCATGCACAGTGCTCTCTATCTCTAAAGTGGCCTTTCCCTCCTAGGCCCAGAGTTTGCCCTTTTATAAATTTTAGCTGTAATTCTGTGTGGAAGCAAAGCCTGGTAAAAAATAAAAGGGTGTTTGTGAACTGATATTGATGGGATTGCATTGCTAGTAAATTTCTACTCCTACTATCAGTTCTATTGTAGTGGAGAAATTTTAAATGCAGAATCCAGCATCAGAGGGTGGGTGCAAGGTGGTTTTAATGTGTGAATGTTGCAAGCAGCCTTGCAAAACATCATTTAGTAAGTAGGAAGGCTGTGCATCAGATTCAGACAAACCACAGGTCATAAAGGCCAACGTCAGAACAAATTTTCACTTCCCCAAGTAGAGTGGATAAGCATGACTATTCAGCTGTGTGTTCAGATTCTGGGTTTAAATGAAACTCATCTACATTTCTTTGTTTTAGAACTTTTGGGTGCTGAAACTGATGCCAAAGCAAAGCAAAACATCCTTCAATCTTTTATTGAAAATGATATTATAGGAAGGAAAGAGAGACTGGATTTCAGTGATTGACAGGTGTTATTTAAATAAGGCCACTGTTGATCTCTGGAAAGTGAGGGAAACTTAATCTTCACAATTTATTCCATGGTATCACTCTGCTTATCATCTGGAGTAGCCTGGCAGTTCTTTCTGAGTTCCATGATGTAGTTGACCTGGCCTAGATTTAATTTATGGCACAGAACATTGACTTAATACCTGGAAGAAATTGTATTCTGAACACAGTGGTGGAGAATCTTGTTTGGTAAAGGAAACATGTCATTAGCCAATACTAAGTCAGGGCAAAACTTTACAAAAATGTTTCACAATCAACATTAGTACAAGCAAACACACATTCTCAACGTATTAAAACACCTACCTATGCATATTTGTAGACTTCAGCTCCAAGAATTCCCCAGCTCCAAGAATTCCCCAGCTCCAAGAATTCCCCGAATTCTGGGAGTTGAAGGCCACTCATCTTAAAACCACCACGCTTGAGAAATACTGCTTTATACAATCCTGGTGAATTCAGGGTTGAGAAACTATCCAGATCAAGGATTGTTTCCCCACCACCACCACCACACACCTTTGTAGAAAGGATGATGTGAAGAAGTGCTATTTTGTGAAGCAGAGACTCTCCCTGTCTGGAAATTGTGATCCATATATTATTTGGTGTCTCTTCCTCACTACTACTTCTTAATTTTAAAAAAAGAACTTTTCAGAGAAAATCAATCTGTGCAGCAATTTCTCCATCCTGGTTGTTCTTTCAACAAGGTGCTCCATTTGGAAACATGAGATTTTTTTTCGATCTCCCAGACAAACCATTTTTAAAGCCTAGACTACCTGCAGCATTTCTGATCAACATCTGATCAATAAGGTTGTGAAGTCTCAGCGAGGAGGTGAATAAGAATAATGTCTTCCCACAAAAAAACAGGGCCCACATTTTAACCCCTCCCCCCAATTCCTCATCCCTGCCTTAAATCACTAGGATTGTCTTTGTTTAATTTTGCCCTCCCTGCCAAGCATTAACATCTATTCCTAAAGATTTGTTGAAATGTGAGGCATGGAGAAAAGCCAACTTTTCTATTGGGGAAGTATTCCCGTTTGATGCAATTTTTATTGGCCACCACATATTCATTATGGCCCAAGATCACAGTAATCAGAAAGCAGCATGCATTATTCTTTTAATCACATTTACAATACTCATACCTAAGAACCATGGTGGTGGGAGTATAGTGAGTCAGCACTTGACATTCATAACATACATTCCTGCCTTGCCCTTAAATTATTGCCTGGAATTTCCAGAGAATAATATTTTCACTGGCTGTTAATCCATCCCAATGACTTAAACAACTTGCTATTGTATCTTTCATCTATTGTATAATTGCAGGCTAAAATATGGATATACAAATCTCCAGGATTTTGCTAAATAAAGTTCCTAGTTGTTTGTACAACCATTGCAGTAGGACTAAGGCTGCCTGTTCCACTAAATACACTAAATGACTGGATTAATTTCTGGCATCTTACGTCCCACAAAAAATTAGGCGAAGTAGAGTATCTATAATACTTTATTCTACCCTTCCTAAAATCCATGTGTAATTTTTGAAGATGAAGCTATTAAAAACCACAGTTAAAGGACTACTAAATGCTTCTTACATATATTCTCTGGGAGCTTTTCTTGACTTGGCTGCCTTGAATTACGTCATCTACTCCACTTTAGCATCCTTCAGATAATCTGGAAGATCTCAGAATTCTCAGGTAGCTTTGATCCTATTTCTACAATAAACCTTTTTTAAAAGACAAATGAGAGATGATGAGTACGATAAATTCTCTGCATTTAGGTTATTCTTGAACCTAAAAATGAATGTTAAGTCCCACATAATGATGCTGATTTCTTTTAGTATCACATTTCTATCACCATGAGAAGAAACAATACCTGAGTTAGAATCTTCGCATTAAAAGAATTGATCAGTCTATGCTAACTGAGTTCAGTGCTGTACTGGGCATAACGCTGTTTGTTCTGAGCAGCTATATTTTGAAAGAAATGTTTCACCAATCCAAGCTGGTCAATTCAACTGGATCATCTATCCCAAAAGTGTTTTTTTCAGAGGCAACTGAACTTTTTTGTTTTTCTTTGAAGAC